>JAYJMB010038172.1:14707-26503 GCA_036873735.1 Pouteria campechiana | reverse complement strand
CATTCTTAAAAAGGTAATACTATCAAAAAATATCAATAAACAATTTCCGTACCTTTCATCGGCTAAACGGTGTAGATGAAACGACCGGCATCCTAGCAATAGTGATTTTTACTAAAGGAAGTAGCGATTTCAGGAGACATGAGTTGTCAGAATGATTGCACGGTATGATTGGAAAGGATTGAAAAGGAATGGAAAGAAATTTATAGAAAAAATTCATCTCTTGAAGGTTGATTTACCACATGTCTTTCATAGCCATCCAATCTTCTTCTAGTACCAACATCAATTTTAACCTTATTTCTTTTATAACTCACGTCATTTATTATTTACATCATTTTATTCCGTGAATTCCTTTACTTAAGTGCAGCGCTGCAGCTTGACCATGAAATCTGGTCTTGGAAGGTGAAGCTAAGTTTTGAAAATATAAATTTACTCGGTAAATTAGTCAAACTCGGAGGTTAAAGTTCAATAAAAGCTTAACCGTGACGCTAAAAGTATGACGTGTTTGTAGTACCCCAGAAAAATCCATTCATCTCAGTCACTGGGGACTGCATATGGCCTGGGGGCTAGGACTAGGCAACAGACGTAGGCCATAGCCCAATTCTTGAAAATCTTCCATGGCTGCAAGAGTGCCCTGCTCATGAGGATGCATCTTGTAGGTTAGGAAGATTGATTGGTGAATGGTGAATATCTGGAGACGCGGTACGAGCCTTGCGATGGTTTTAGCATTGCCGGTTGTCCTGCTGCCTTCAACAACTGCAGCGTGATTGCTTGAATATTGTAGCAGTGGCGAATTTCAGGCCGCTCATGCCCTGAAGCTTGCCGGCCCACCAACGCAAACGGGGCTTTTGTCAGGTACAGAGAAGCCGTAGGGACTAGTGCTTGATCATGCCCTTCCATGATTGGGGAATCGTGGGGTACACAACTTTTGTCTTTTGCAGAGAATCTCCACTGTAGACTCCATGATTGGGTTGGGTCATGACTCATGATCATAACCCACGAAAATAATGCGATCCACGTTTGCTATCAAAATAGATTGAAAGAAAAAAAAAATACTTCTAAAAATGAAGATAAATATGCAAGATCAATAGTAATGAATAGGAAGCAAATCGAGGGCGGCAAGGATTGAGGCTAGTCACTTAACACACAACTTTAATTATACATCTCCGACTCAGCCACTGGATATGGACAACTTTATTTTTCCCACATGATAAATAGTATTGAGTTAACAACTAAAACTAATCAAACATACGATTGCTAATAACACTTTCCTCATCAGCTGCTAGCCTAGCCAGAACATGACAAGGCCCCAAATCCACTGTAAAATCAAGCTATGTTAACACGTTCCAAACAGCAGCTTCGAAAGCTCAAAAGCCGCTAGCTAATCCATCACCTTCTTTCCCTCTAAATCCGATACTTGATCATCACGTTCTGATTTTCTCCTCATCTCTGATTTGGGATCTCCACCAATGGTTCTTTGGTCCATCCAAGCTACAATGTCTGAGAAGACGAGATCAATGCTTTCAGGGGGCTCGGCAGAAGTGAGCGCATGCCACATCCCTGGATAGAGCTTGAAGGTTTTATCTGAACTGGACGCTGATTCGTAGAGCTGTTGGCTCACAGATGGGTCGGTTACAATGTCTTCCCCTCCATGAACGATGATGAACGGCAGGGATACCTGAAAGAGATTTTATCCACATCCCTTAAACCCAAAATACAACAGTAGAGAAATCTTGCTTTTGCAGACCAAGTCAGACAAGGACTAGCAGGTTGAAATGGGGGCCTTCCCAAGATGTGATATTTTCCTGTGGAATTTCAGCAAGTGATGTCTTCATTCATACAGTAGATTTGACATATTTGGCATTGCTCGGTGGATTCTGATCTTGACTTTGGCAATTTGGTGGTTGCTCTGCTGCGAAAGCAAGGTTCAGAAAGCCATGCTCAACCCTATTTTGAAATAATGGTTTCATGTCACATTGACCTAAAACCATCACGTCATGCTTATGCAAATGAACGGGCATAAATCTCGTGGAGGAAGCGTCTAACGTAAACGTAGCACTCGTGCACGTGTGGGAAACTACGTGCATTCTTATTATATTAATTTTTAACTCTCACTTAAATTAACTAAATATTTATTGCCCACACCTCTAAGTAAGCTATATATTCCCTACTTAAATTTATGTTCGCTGCATGATTCAAAAGTAATTTTTTTTTTTGTTTATGTTTGAGATAAAAATGGGACGATCAAACATTACACATTGGTCTACCTTAGCACGTATGTGTGGACTGAAGACACGGCAGATAGATAGTGCCAATATTAATTAAATTACTATGCAAACCTATTTTTAGAGGACCCGTTCTCTGACGTCTGACGTGACAGCTAAGATTGTCTCTAAACCACAGTCGTTTTCGGCTAAGAACCGTCAGCGGCGGCTGCATTCATGAAGATATTGTTGGATTACGCATTCATGAAGATATTGTTGGATTACGCTAAGTGTGCTAATGGAAAATGACCAGGAGAGGAAAGACAAGTTGCTGACATTTGGCGCATCTAAATCCTGACCACGTAGATATTACTCTGCCTCAATTTTTAACATAAAAAATAACCCAAAAAATTGGGCCAAATACCAGTGATATATGCCAACCTTAACGGTGAGGATTAGGGGATTATTAAATAGAAAAAGGAGAAATAAAAAAATACCATACAAACCATTAACAGTCCATTTTCCAGCTAGGGATAGGGACAGTGGTAAGGGAAGAACTGAACAAGTTTCTTACACGCGATGCCTCAGAAAAACCTTGAAAGATTTGTGAGTGGAGTCTGCCAGACTAGAAAAATGGTTGCACCACCTGCCTTGATGCGGAAGGATAGACAGAGGATATTAAGAAGAGTATGTATTAAAAAGGGGTATATTAAGTGTAGCAGGAGATACATAAATAATATATGCTTTCTTACAAAAAATAAAAAAATAATTAAAAATATAATTAATGATGAAAAAAGATAAGGCCATAATGGTAGTTAAGACGTCATTCAATTTTAGAAAAGACTGTCCAATGCATCCAAATGGAGATTGGGGGTGAATTATAAAGTAGAATAAGGAAGAGGGAGCAGATATCCATGGGATGCAGGCCCCTTGGTGGTGGTGTTGCTACTCACTATCCTTTTATATTATTTTTAATTTTATTTTTTTAAAATTTTTTTCTCCATAGGTGGTGCCTTGAGACTGGGATGCACGCACACGGCGTGCACATAAAAGCTCTTTCCTACGGCGGTCTTAAAGCAGCCAAACCGCCCATACATGTAAATAGAAAAAAATTGCTTCTAAATTTTTCATGTGATACAATGCGTAGCCTTTTTTTTATTATTGTCATTATTTACATTTTTACTCATAAGTCTTATCTTTTTTAATCATTTATTCTATCTATTTTATTTTAATCTACTTATATGGCTGATATCATTTTACAATATTATTTATATTTCTTTTTCAATCTTATCATTTCTAGAATCGAAATAAGAAAGGTAGGATTAGTAACAAGTCTATAGTCTATAATTTAGAGATGGGCAGTTGCGGCCGTGATTATATTAAATACGAAGATGCCCACCCACCGAGTCTATGGCCATGGTTAACGCACAACATTGCTCTACGTTGATGCATTTTCAACAAAGACGTCTAATAAAACGAGAAATAAAAAGGACATTTTTACCTGGTCAAGCTTCTCTTCTATGTCTATGCTGATCCGGAGGAGTTCATGGCCAGTTTTCAAGCGGGGCCTTCCCTTGTAGCAGTATGGATTCTCACGAATCTATTAAAATTAAACAAAAAAGATTTAAGTAATTTGCTTATAAATTATAAAAATGATTTTTCCACCTCAATTTGAACGAAGACAGAGATTTTATTTTTATTTTTATTTTTACTTACCTCCTTCCTCTTTTCAGGGCTCTTGAAAGCCACATCAATGATATCTTGGGTTGGTATTATTTTCCATGTAGGAATAATCCTACAAAGCTTGTGCAAAATGCTTACAACGATTGGATGCGGCTTCACTTCATGAGCAATCTAAAATCACCCAAATACATCCTTATGTTAACAACATGCTTTTCACCATCATATACGTTGTCAAACAACTAAAGAAACAGATGGGTGGATGTGATTATCAGCTCCCTATTAATATATAAGCAAACTGGATGACAGTGTGTGCCAATCTATTCCTGGGGGGTGGGGGAGATGGGAGAGACATGACTGGTGAGTAGGGCAGAAATAGAAAACATTAACAGAGCAACTAGAAAGGGACCTTGCACATGGGGGCAACCAAAACAGCACCATCCCAATAGCTTGGCTTTTTCCAATGCAACAAGAGAGCAACAGCACCTCCCATGGATTCACCAAATAGAAATCTCAGCTTCTTCTTATTCTCTTTCTTTTCTATGACAAGAAGCAAAAATAGGCAAAAAGACATTTAAATAAAAAGGAGAAAAAATTCGCCTTCTTCCATTTGTCATAGCGAGAGGGAAAAAATTGGAAAACCACATTCAGTGGCTCTTACCACAAACGTTTGTGAAGTAATCCGAACAATCATCAACCAGCTCATCAAAACATGGGATGTAGCCCTGCAAACCAGAGGACTTCCCATGGCCGATGTAGTCTATACCGTGCACTGAATATCCTACGCTTGCGAGTCGAATTGCGGTTTCTGAGTTGAACACCAAACACCCATTTTACGCCATGGCATATAAAGTAAGCTCGATAAGGAAGATTAAAAATCAAACGTGTCATTCACCTTTCATTGAGATGCTAGACTCCATTGCGTATCCTGTCCAAAGCCAACACAAAATCAAAATCAGAAAGAAGAGTTATTGAAGGCTTCACCAACTTTGCATGCAGGTCTGATCTAGTTAGATGTTGAAAATCGGTTGCATCCAATCAACTCTACTGAATTCAGGACCAAAAGAAATTGTTTTGGGTTAATTAACAATACCATGGCAGAGAAAGATCAGCGCCTTCGGGTCCTGATTCGTCGGCACCCATTGACAAGTGAAAAGCTTCGATCCCCGAGGATTCAATATATATTCCTGAGAAAGGAAGGAGAGCAAAATCAGCAACCAAAATCACTTTAGCTACCTTTGAAGGAAAACCCAATAACGAAAATTAGAATTTTCATAAGCTAACCTCTTCGTATCTGATATTTTCAATCTCTTGGGCCTAAAAGAGAATCATAAAAGGAAGGAAAGAGAAAAGAAACAGAAGGTCAGAACAGAGATCCACTAAACATGATTTAGAGGTGGATGCGTTTAGAAACATGCCTACCATGAAAAAAGCACTTCAATAACGAGTGAATTCTCTCAAGAAGAAATAAAAGATTAGAACCACTGCAAGGTTGAAAAAGATAAGAAAGAGATGGTATGCAGAGAGATTGCAGGAATTAAGGAGAGGAGGCGGAAGAATTAGGATATAAATCTTTACTTAAATGGAGAGGGAATTGGCACGCGATTGGTCAAGTAAAGAGGGGATGGCTTTAAATTTAGTATGTTGTTGTGCATCTTTATCCAACTCGACCTCAGGAATGTATTTTTATATTTTAGTATGATTGAAACCGTTGCTCCGTTTTACAATAACATAAAATACTTAAAAATGGAATAACCATGATTTAATTTTATAAATGAACCATCCCTTGGATAATCATTCACATTCACAACCAAGCCTTATAAATTTCTGCCTTTGTTTGACCTAAATAATGTTCTTATATTTTTGTGTACCTGTAATTGGAGATATATCATAATTATATTTACCTACATTTTTTAAATATTAGTGAAAACGTATTTATAAGAAATCTGTAATTATAGCAATTCTGTTAGTGATGGAAACGACCATCTAAAAATATATGTTCAATTTTTTTCATAATTTATTAACTATTGGCCACGATGGTTACCAATTGGGGATTGATGTATTTGCACTTTGTTTTGTAAATTTATAAGTATATTTGATAATATTGTAAAAATAGAGATAAATGTATAATTACAGCTAAAAGGTACAGGTGTATTTACCAACGTACCAAAAGATTTAGTCAGTTTTAGGCATCATCTATTTCTTTATTTTTATTTAATGCCATGCACCGAGAGTATTATCTACTTGACCATTGATTGACAAGGAATTGAAGGTTTTAGGTTAATATGTGGAAAACGAACTCCCGAGAAAAAATTCCTGGCCTCCAACTTGCACGTATGGCTCAAACGGGGGGAACTTGTGTCTTTTCTGCAAATGGTTGTTATTGTTTGCAAGTGTCACGCTCTTGACTCGAAGAAGTCTAATCTTGGCTGTCCACACATGAATAAAACTTTAAAATAATTAATAATACAGAAATTAAGTTTTCAAAACCTCAAATAAGGTACATACGAATTCTTTCACATAAAATTCTGAAAATAAATAGATAAATAATTTTTTTCTAATATTTCGATGTCAATAATGTTTAGTCTAGTACAATGGTGTTAAATAAGGGTGCATTTGCATGGATGGAAAAAGTTTCTTCCGCTTTTTCAAATCATTTGATGCAGTGTGATATTTTAATTATCTATTAGTTATATATTTTTTCTTATTACTACTTATATTTTTAATTATTATCCCTTAGTTTTTATCTAAAATTATATTTATTTTATTTATATTTACTTTATTTTCAATTGCTACCTCTCATCTCGTACTATCAATATTCTTTCTTTTTTCTATTTCATTTTTTCATTTTTTTCTTTCCTCCATCTTTTTGTTTTTTTACTTCTTTTTCATCGCTTTCTACATTCATACAAACATATTCTAAGGATGCAAAGGTTTATCCATTTATTTTTGGGTTCGGATTTGATAAGATTGACTTGCTATATTTTTGGCAACATTTCTAATAGTATTTTTGATAATATCCAAACCAATCTTCATATTTATCACTATCTAATCACTTCAAATTCACAGAAATCATCTTTATAGAATATATAATTTCAAAATGTACAAAATTATGTATGACATAAAAAACTTAAAATTAATTTCCACAAAAATTGAATTGTCATAATTTTTTGAATGATTATTCATCAATGCAGAAGGAATGCTACAAAAGTATAGATGGTTGATCAAAAATCTATGATCCCACAAATAGGAAAGTATTTTAAACTAATCTGTGGTTATACTTAGCTCGTGATTATTTTGCGTCCTTGTATTTGATTTTTTTATATTATTAGTAAAATAGATAATGTTAAATATGATGACGAATTAAAATCTCATTAAAAACATTATGAGAACACAAAATCAGGCCATGCCGCTGAAAGTGGATCTACCCTAATGGCAACCTTTTTTGAATTTTAAAGTCTATTTTTGGATAGAACCTTTCGCTACCGGCTTTTGGCCTTTGTTCTCAACCTGCCCGCCAGCCATGTTCTGCCGTGACTCGTGCTAATTTTAGAAAATTCAAGGCAGAACTAATCCTTGATATTTATTGTTGGCTATAATTCTGCAAGGTTAGGTAAATCCCCTTTTCAATCTCCCTCAGAAGAAGAACACTTTTTTTAGGCCAATACTCACGTGGTGCATGACATACAATCCACCCAATAAAATTTCCAGCCTTCAAGACAAATCCGACAATTAGCAAACGAGCTGCCCTTAAATTGCTGTGTAAAGCTTGTTCTGGTGTGGCCCACTCTCTTTCCAAGTTTTGTATTGCTCCAAATGGGTTTGATTTGGTTCGTATTTCTTTTGGAAGGAGCCCTGTGGGCTGCAGGTAGGTGTTGTGCTACACTTAAAAATGAAAATAGTGGAGGTGTTTTGGTCATTTCACTGCCCAAAATTCTGGAACAGTCGGCTAGTCAAACAGTATTAAACGCCGTGATGAGATACGAAATCATCATCTGAGTTGAAAAAAAAAACTAAAATAATTTTAAATTGCTCAGGCCCTTTTCATTTTCCATAGGAGTATGCGCCAGCACATGTCATGTGTTGAATCTTGTATATTTATTTAATTAGTTTATGATGGTCCACAGCTGGTGATGATAATTACGATAGAAAATAATTAAATATTTTTACAACTTAGTGAGTCATGTGTTGACTCACTCTTACCCAGCCTGGCCTCATTACGTCCAATCGGGCCTAAAAACTGAACTTAGAGTTTAATAGGTTTAACCAAGGCTGAAACTTAACATAGAGATCATTGGGTCTAAGTCTATAAATTTACCCTAAAGATCAATAAATTTGAGTATTAATCCAGATTTAAAAGCACATTTTACAAAAAATAAAATAAAATATTAGCAAACTCATAGTCGAATATTCAAGTTTTTTGATAAATGCTTTAAGTTTATCCTTTAGAGTATCTGCTTATTAAGTTGTTTAAAAATTATTTGAAAGTGATTGAAAAATTATTTAATTCTAGATAACCATGGTTTAAATATATTTTAAGTCTTTATTCTTATCCATTTCAATCTTTATCCTTTTTCTAAATTTAAAAAATTATGTTATCAACATTAATATTTTTAAAAATTACTAAAATTTTCGTTTTAGAAAAAATTATAAATTGGGCCTTTCTCGCAAGAAATCGATGAAAAATATGGAAGAGTTGCATTTGTGAGATTTTATAGGAGAGCTTTCTGTTAATCAATCAGTGAGAGCATAAAAGTGTTGTCTGTGCGAAATGTTATACTTGCCTACGCTTTTAGAAGGTACTATTTATATTATTTTAATTAATCAATTAATTCTTTAAAATATTATGCCAGTTCATTAATTCCTTTTCCATTTTATAATTATTGAATTGTGTTTTTCATTTTTCTTTTTAAAAATCATAGTCAGTTAAAGACTACGGTCTGTGAGCGTGATCAATGTCTGATCCCTTCTAATTACGTAAACAAATACGTACGCGACCAAATTGAAAAATGTGGATTAGTGATTTTCAATTCCTAACTTAGTTTTCATTTTCATAAAAATTCAGCAAAAATTGTCTCTTTGCTTTGAGAAGGCGACAGCGAGTCTTTTATGAAACATGTAGGAAAAAAAACCCATAAGATTTTCAATCGTTTGGATCACTAAACATGACAAGCATCCTACGGCTATTACCACATGCCAAAAGGAAGAAAACAATTTCTTGGGAAACTTACGTACGAAATCCATGATATTTACTTGAAGAAAGCTCCAGCCCTTTGACCGTTATCTGTTTGCTTTGCGAAGGTGACCGTGAGCCTTTCATGGAACAACATAGGAACAAACACAAACAGTTCAATGGTTTGGACAGCCAAACAACGCTAGTTATCAGACGGCTAGTAACATACGCCAAAATCGAAATACCAATCTCTTGTGACAAACCTTTTTTTTTTTTTTTGATAAATTTCAATTTCCAACCTCAAGTCTTTCACTTATACACGCTTTAAAAGATATAATACTAATTATATGGGTCTGAGTTGGAGGACTAAGTTTATTATCTAAATAAGTAACTATTTAAACTTTTTTAAGCTATATATATATTTTTTAATTCGGGAGTCTCGTCTGCACATGGCTAATATATATGAAACTTGTAAAATCGGGTAACAATCAATTGATGGGATGTTGAAGGCACATAGCTATTATGAAACTTGTAAAGCCCACTGACAATTAAAAATATAGATGGGATGTTGAAGGTACATAGCTAATATGAAACTTTAAAGCCCGTGACAATTAACTATATTGATGGGATGTTGAAGGTTGAAATACATGCCTTAAATTTCTTTCTTAGCAACCATTTGAATTAATGGAAAATTGATGGCCTACTTTGAATATGCTGTTTTCTTGATGGGATTGACATGATTTTAAAAGATGGGACAGACGCTGAGGAGCCTAATTTGAAATTTCAGAGGGCTTGACTAGAAACAATTAGCATTAAAAGCCTCAACCAAGCCTTCATCGCTTTGTCTCTCTGATTGTAAATGCGATGATAGTTATAAACTGAACAAGTGAACTCTTAGCTTGTACTAGTGCTCTTCAAAGAAGTTATTTACTAAGAAAGCATCTTTGTTAGCTAGCCTCATGTACCTCTTATTATTGTTGTCGTTTATTTTTATAAATGTCTTTTTCAATTATTTATTGATAACCTGATATCTCCTAAAGTCAAGATTTTATTAATGATGATATTATCCATTCCTTTACAATAAAAAATAGCATTTAATAGTCTCACGGAAGTCATAAATGTAATCCAATCTATCAATTTCTATATTAGCATTGATAAAATCAGAGTAACTGATGAAATATTGTTAAAGAAAACTGAGAATATGATTTTCAACTACGGATTTGATAATATAGTTATTAAGTTTAATATCTTGTATGATCCATGTTGATTGGATTACAATAAGTATAAATAATAAATAGTAGATTTAGGTGAATCATGCATGCTAAAACTTAATTTTTAATACTTTTTGCTAGCATGAACTCCAGAAAAGAATAAATCAAAGAGGAATTGCTATATAATGACTTGTATAGACCACTAAAAAATTACGACCTTCAATCTTGAATACTCCACACAAGTACTACACATAAGCCATGACGCACGTAAAACCATAAAAGCTAGCCCACATGGTATACAGGTAGACTTTGCTAAATGGAATCAATTTCTCATGGCGTCGGGCCAAAGGCACCTTGTGATATACATCCATATCTTAGGGCGTCAGCAAAGGGAAAGGAACATGGTCAAGAAACATCACTCAACAATCCCCATATGTAATTGGACCGCCCAAACAGGGCCTAAATATGTTAAGAAAATGACCTTGCAACTAATCATGCATGTGTTTGGTGCTAGCTAGACCTGGTGACCTTGCACCTACACACTTTCTTAAATGGTTGGTAAAATAAGCAGAAAATCAGGCTTGATCTGGTAACGCATCTTTTCACTCGGCTGCAGCCAATTTCAAGGAGTCAACGTGGGTCCCATGCTTAGGGTTGCTGGGTTGAACATGGACTTGAGAACATGGAGCAAGGCTCTGCATACTATGCATACAATCATAAATAGAAAATATTAGGAGAGCCTTAGGAGAGCTGGGAGAAAGGGTTAAAAACCACGAAATTGTCAGTGGGTCTTTTGTTAGTGACATTGACACATAACTCATGCCGTAAATTTGGGAAAAAAAAAAGGAAGTGATGTAATGTAATTGAAGATAATGATTATAAATAAAGTAAATAAAGATAAAATAAATAAATATTTTATATGAAAAGATATAAAAATAATTAAAAGTATATATAATAATGAAGAAAATAAGAATTGTTAAGTAATTATTTTAAGACATTGATTTACATTAAAAGATATATAAAAAGGTATGAAAAAAAGACAAAAAAGTTTTCCACTTTTTTTTTTCTATTATCAATCACACCTTTAACTGTTTCTAAAACCTTCCTTTAGTCTGAGGGGAATAGTTCTGCCACCTTTTAGTTTTTTGTGAATTATGAAGTTTTGATCAGTTCTAATCCAACCACAATGCTTAAAATTATATATTTGATTAATGCATTAAAAATTATTTCAATTGAAAACCTAGGCAGGCCTTTAACA
Source organism: Pouteria campechiana (assembly GCA_036873735.1). Classification (NCBI taxonomy): domain Eukaryota; kingdom Viridiplantae; phylum Streptophyta; class Magnoliopsida; order Ericales; family Sapotaceae; genus Pouteria; species Pouteria campechiana. Next base: position 14,980 of record JAYJMB010038172.1, on the reverse strand, counting down.
TCCAAAAATTCATTTACGAATAACCTAGTGAATTTCTAGTTGTAATGACCTATTCAAACTTCAATCAAGCTGATTTTTATTATTATAAAATAGTTGTGAAGACAAGTAAAATGAATTATTTAAATCGGATAAAAAGATTAAAGCGTATAAAAATGGTGAAATTTTATCCAACCACTACAACGTGGAAACATTTCCCCTTTATGTAAACACGTGCCTTTGTATCGTCCTATCACAGCCCTTACCGATACGATACAGTGTTGCTCGCGAAAGACA
>JAYJMB010038161.1:0-33372 GCA_036873735.1 Pouteria campechiana | reverse complement strand
AAATAATTTGTGCTAAGAAATAGATGGAAATAATGCACAACACAGTAGACACATATTTTTATAGTGGTTTCGCCAAAGCTGGGATCCTACTACACTCTCTAAGACAGCCTCTTTTACTATTTTAGGTTCCAATAACACCTTTGAAAGAATCACATATTGGTTTTCTTGAGCCCACCAATAAACTTTTATAATTATAGCAAATCTTTCCTATTTTCTAAAACCAAATAGATGATACTGTAAGCCCCTTGCTTGCATAAATAATAAAATAGTGAATAGCTTGTACAAGAAAGATGCCTCTTACCTAGGTAGATGTATATGGTTAAAAAACAAGTAAAAGAATAGTTTAACAATAAATAGAAATGATTTCAAACTCTTGAAAATTCAATGAGGATTGAGCTTTTAATGATGGTTTAGAGTTCAATGTACAAGGAGTAGAAACTTTGGAAGAAAACTTTGAATGCTTGTAAATGCTTTCTTTAATTTACTCAACTTCTTTTTCTAGTGTTTTGATCTTCTATTTATATCCCTTAGAAGATAATATAGCTGTTATATGCATTTTTGGTAATTTTTCAAATGTTTTAGATTGCTTAAAACTCACTCAAACTAAAAAGCATATAATGTGCTCTTCAGAACTCTAAAAGTTGGCTTTAGAACTCTAAAGGTCGGGCAAAGGTGTAAATTACCATTACAGCATTAAATTACAGACCTCTAAAGGTCTAAAGGCATTCCTCTAAATGTTGCTTTGAGAGATTCGTGTGTTCCAATGAGGTTCTCAGACTTCTAAAAGTCAGGATGCTCCCTTTGAATTCTCCTCCGGAGGTTGACAAACCCAACTACCACAAATAGCAACATTACTAGACTTATGCGGTTTGATTCATTCCTCTGAAGGATCCTCTGAAAGTTGTCTTTGATCTGAACTTGACTCCAGATAACTCTAGAGCATGGAATCCTTCCTCTGAATGTGTCTCTAAAAACTATTTTCAGATCTTGGCAACATTTCATAGCCTGTTTGAGACTTCTGAAATTGTCTCCAAAGTTTTCTCCAAAAGAAACAGTTCGGACTTCATTTTGAACTATAACTTTTGAATTATCCTATGAAGTAACTTCTGAATTGCTAGACTTGACTTCAGAACCAGTTTGATGCTTCTGAACTATCTTCCGAAGTTTTAGAGTTTAGTCTTCTCTCCCATTTACATAGTTTTCTTCTTCTGAAACTTAACCTGTGACGTGTTTCTGTTAACTTCTTAACACATTGCATTCCATATTACTTCAAGTTAGTTTTCTTAATGTGTTTATTAATTTTAATTTTTTTATTTCTATAACACTTGAAAATTAACTTGTTAGTACCACAACTTTTCACTTGCTCATCATCAAAACTTAGTTAAAGCTCTACATTCATCATCAAAATCAAGCTACATAAAGGCGTTAGACTCAATAGTTAGGAGCAAAAGAGGTAGCGCCTCAAGAAGACAACTTAGAACTAGTGAGAAGAAGAGAAGAGAAGAGAGAGAGAGACAGACAGAGAGGGTGGGGGGGGGGGGGAGAGGGAGTTCCTGCCATAGTTCTAAAAATGTGGAGGGCTAGGACATATGCAAGTTGAATGTGACTTCAAGTAGAGAAATGATAAAAAGGAGAAAGGGAAGAAAGAATAGAGCACTAGAAGATCATCCAAAAATAAGTACATGAAATATGTAAATGAAGATAATTCATCTAGCACAAGTTCTAGTAAGAGAGAAGAGAAAGAGATAGCAATGATTCGAGGATATGTTATACGGCACAAATATAAAGTGAAGTTTTAGTTCACACTATAGCAAAGGTGATGAGATCATAATTTATCATGTTTTAATTCTTAAATTCACATACTTTGGATCCTTAATTAGCATGAATTCATCACATCTGATTAAATATTGCACTAAATGAAGTTTGTTTTAGTTTTAGACGTGAAAATCTCCCCAGAGCTAATTATGAAAAAAGGCATCAATTCAAGACCATTTTTTATACTTATGAAGACTAATTCAAGAAAAGTATTCAACATATAAGTTATATACCTAAAAGGTTTCTATCTAAAAAATCAATAATCATAGGATTTGGAGATCATATGTAGAAGTTATGACCAAAATACTACAATTATCTTAGAATTCAGACACGTTGAATATAACAAAGGTGTCACTTGTAGCCAATTTTTAACATAGATAAAGGTTTATTTGAAAAATGTGTTCAACATAAAAGTTGTATTAATTAAAATTATTTTTTAAATGGATTAAGAATCACATGATTTTGATATCATATGAGAAATTTATGACTAAAATACCCAATGCTATTCTTGATAAACAGTACCATAAACACATGATGCATAAGCGTGAGTGGATAGCAAGTTTTGCACCAAAATGCCAGAATGCAGCATCATGGCTCAAGTACAAGTGCAAAGGGTGATTTATTTTTAGAAATTTTGATTATTTTTGTGCAAGAGGTGATTTGAAATCCATATAAAAGTGTAAAATAACCCTAATTAGGGTTATTTAAGGAGGAAAACATATCCATAAAGAGGGGAAGGGAGGTGCATGTCCAAGGATTTTTTGGAGAGAAGATCAAAGGGGAAGGAGCTTCTACAGTTTTAATATTCTTTGTCTTTCAATTTAGTTCATCTTTTTGTATTTGAAATCAACATTCAGATTGAATTCATGACATTATTTGTAAATCATTTAGTTGGTTTTAATTCAATTATGATGTTCTAAGTTTCTTTTATTTAGGGTGAGATGGATCCTAACAATTAATCTCGTGTTGATGTTTGATTTTTCATTTAGATTATCTTCTTTTTCATTAGTTTTTCCTTTCTAAGCTTAATATGTGCACATGATTAGCTACCATATGTATGATTTGAGATTCTCAATGCATGCTTGAGAGAGATGAATTAGAAATAGACTCTTGAATGGAAGAACATATGTGCAATGATGACTAGAGATAGCCATTGTACATGTGCAATTTATGTGAGTATGACCTTACAAGTGCATATATCACACATGGATGTGGATTTGCATGGAAACATAGTAGATCACATCCATAGGCACACTTACCATAGCACTTGAGAAATGGTGGTAGATACTTTAGTGCATCTGATTGATAATGAGAGGAATGATAATCTGATCAATGCAATTTATCAATATAAGTGGATTTACTAGGTGAAGTTGAATCCTTAGATACTCGTCCCTATTGATTTCTCTTCCCTTGCTCTTATGATCTATTAGTTGCACTATTTTGTTTAGATTTAGCTCTTATAACATTTGCCGCAATTCACTTAACTAGATAATACACATCTGATATAAGTTTAGTACTTGGTTTGTAACGAACTATTCCTTGTGGGAATGATACTCTATTCATCATATCTGTATGACTTGTGACTGTGTATTCTTACATGTGATTCAACAAGTTTTTGGCACCATTGCTGGGGAGTTAGTAAAATTACTCACTAATATCAATACTAATCAAGACTAGTATTACTTTGGTTTTTCTTTTATGCATAGTCAAATTTTTTAGTTAATATATTTTTACTATTTGTTGTTTTCGTCTTTTCTTTTCTGTGTTTTCAGAGAGTTTCATAGATGTATGGTATGAAGTCAATAAAGCAATATTGTTGAATTTGATCTAGAAATCGATCTTACATACAGAAGAAGACTGAGAGAATAAAGGAATCAGACTAAAAAACTGGAGGAAGCTGGTGAGGCTAAAAATCCACGCAGGCTCTTGAGAGATTATGTTGTTCTAACTGTTCAAGAACAAACATCAAGCATAAGAAGACCTGCAATTCAAGCTAAATTTTTTTAAATCAAGCCGTCACTCATTCAGATGCTTCAGCAATTAGTGCAATTCAGTGGGCTTCCAAGCTATCATCGAAACAATCACATAGATGCATTTCTTAAAATTTGTGATACAATAAAATATAATGAAGTTTCTGATAATGCAATTAGATTAAGATTATTTTCATATTCTCTCAGGGACAAAGCTAAAAGTTGGCTTTCTTCTTTACCTGCGGGATCAATCCCTACATGGGATGCTATGGCACAGAAATTCCTTGTTAAGTTTTCTCCTCCTGCAAAATCTATAAAGATGCATAATGACATCACAAATTTCATGCAGATGGAAAATGAATCTTTATATGAAGCATAGGAAAGATTGAAGGACTTGCTAAGGACATGCCCACCTCATGGGCTACCCATATGAATGCACATACAAGCTTTTTACAATGGGTCTAGTCCAAATTTTGTTGTATGATTAATGCAGATGCAGGGGGATCATTAAACAACAAAATGTTAGAAGAAGCTTATGAACTATTGGAGGCGATGACATCTAATAGTTATCAATGGCCAACTGAGTGGCTACTAATGAGAAGACTAGTTGGATTGCATGAAGTAAATGCTCTTATGGCACTCATTGCATAGTTTGAAGCATTGAACTGAAAGATAGACAACATGAATGCTTCAATAATGAAAATTCAAAAAGTAACATATGATTTTTGTGGTGGAGGACATGCCAACATAGGCTGTCAGGTATGTAACACTTTTTCATAACCTAGTGAGAATGTTAACTTTGTTGGTAATTTTCACAGGTAGCAGAACAATCCCTACAACAATACTTACAATCCGGGTGGCGAAATCATCCAAAATTTTCATAGAGTAATTAGAATGCAATGAGAACATCAGAATTTAAGCAACTAGAAGAGAAGAAATCTAATCTAGAAGACATAGTCACCAGACTTTCTAGCAGCACTCAAGACTTCATGAACAACACAGACATGAGATTTCATAGTCAAGAGGCATCAATAAGAAATATGGAGGCATCAATTAAAAATTTGGAGATGCAAGTTAGACAGTTGTAAAATATGTTATCAGGAAGACAACAAGGTTCATTACCTAGCAACATAGAGAAAAATCCAATTGAAACGGTAAAGGCAGTAACCCTGAGAAGTGGTAAGTAGTTAGGAAAAGAAGATGTAGAACAACCAGCTCCCAAAGAAAGATAGGAGAAAGTGACTAAGCAACCACAAAAGGAAGTCAAAAATAAACTTTTTCTAGATAATCCCAATCCAGATGGGCCTCCAATTCCATATCCTCAAAGACTCCAGTAGCACAAAAGGGATAAGCAATTTTCTAAATTTCTAGATGGGTTTAAAAATTTGCATATTAACATTCCTTTTGTAGATGCCTTAACACATATGCTAAGCTTTGTAAAATTCTTGAAGGAGATCTTGGCAAATAAAAGGAAGCTTGAGGATTATGAAACTATGAAGTTGAATGAGGAATGTTCAGCCCTTTTGCAAAATAAACTGCCATAAAAGATGAAAGATCTAGAGAGTTTCACTATCCCTTACACTATTAGTGATTCTTATTTTAAAAAAGCATTATGTGATTTGGGTGCAAGTATTAACTTAATTCCATTTTTATTTTTAAAAAATTAGGATTGGGAGAAGTGAAAGCAACCATAGTATTGCTTCAACTAGCTAATTGCACAATTAAATATCCTAGGATTATTGTGGAAGATGTTCTGGTAAAAGTTGACAAGTTTTTCTTTCCTGTAGATTTTAGAGTTCTTGACATGGGGGAGGATTAAGAGATTCCACTCATCTTAGGGAGGCCATTTGTTGCTACTGGACGAATGCTAATTGATGTACAAAAGGGCAAGCTCACAATACGTGTCCAGGATAAGGAAGTTAAATTTAAAATTTTTAAAGCTACGAAACTGCCTAATATTTCTGATGACTATTTTAGAGTTCATGTTGTGGAACAACTTGTGGAAGAGCATGTAACAATTGACCAAACTATTGGCGCATTTGAATTAGAAGATAAGTTTCATGGGCAAGCCACTAGATTTGAAGAACTGAATCACCCTATGATAGGAAACCCCATGCCCCTTGTCAATGAATCACCCACCCTCAAGTTGAAGTCTCTACCATCGCATCTCACATATGTATTCTTGGGGGGGCCTTCGACCTTGCCAATGATCATCTCATCCATGCCCAATAAAGTTCAAGAGGACAAGCTAGTGCAAATGTTACGAGAGTGGAATTGTGCCTTTAGTTGGACACTGGTTGATATCAAGGGGATCAACATTGTTTTTTGTGCATCATATTAGAATCAAAAGTGATAAAGCATGGGAGAAATTTAAAGTGAATGGGTAGAAGAGAAAGAGTCAAGCTGAAGACTATAAATCAGAACTACTTCTCCTTCTCTCTCTTGTAGGATATTTTTTAAGTTTTGTTTTGTTCTCTTTTTACTTAGGTTCTTTTTGGTTTTCTTGATCACAGATAATCCCTCCTTAAAGCCATCAAAATTTTCTTTCCACCATCAAAAGCAACCTTCATTCACTATCAGAAGAGATTGCATCCCCACAAGGAAGTTTCTTTCCCCCTTTATGCAATTTCATTTTTAACATTGAGGACAATGTTCAGTTTAAGTTTAAGGGTATTTATTTGGGAATTTTCATTCAGTTTTGGGAAACTTTTTTCAAATTTATGTATAATTCTTTCAATAAGCTTCACTTTTGATAACTTAGCTAAGAAAATCCAAGAGCAATTATGCAAAACTATTGAAATTAAATAGGATTCTCTCTTAATGATCAGTAACTTATGCTTAGTTTTTGATTGCCATTGCACATGATTTAGAAGAAAAGATAGGCACTACATTATGACTTAATGATTCTTATGATAAGTCCTTTTTTCTCATGAATGATGAAATTTTCAGCACTTTATGTCATGATCATGTGAAACGTATGTGGATTAGTTGATAATGTTGTGAATTCAATGACATATTTTGATTAACATGAGTATGCTAGAACTTGTTTGATTATCCTTGAAGACAAAGTTTAAGATAACATGTTTACTTAGAAATGATTTAGGCATTCTTTGATCAGTTTGAGCCTTTAAAGTTAACCTAGTACATTTATGTCACTAGTGTCCTCTTTGAGCCATAATGAAAAAAATGACATATGCAAAGCATGTGAAAGGCCACCATTCAATTTTCTTATGTTAGCGTCATATCCAAACCTTTAGCTTGAAAAACCATGCTTGATCTATTAAGATACACATTCTGTATACATGGTTGCAAAGATGTATAAGAGTGCAAAAGAAGACAAGTTTGGGTGTATTAAAAAGAAGAATGCCATAAAGGAAAGAAAAAGGATAAAAAGAAAAGAATCAATATGGATTCATCTTTTAGTTGGGGGGATCACATCCCAAACAACTTAAAAGATAACAAGTTTGGGGGTGTGATAATAATACAACTAATAAAAAAGAAAGAGAAAACCTAAAACAAAAAATAAAGAGAATGAACATTCATGTGTAAATTCAATTATGATTTCTTACTTAGTGAATCTTATACATTTTGTTTCATTAACTAAACCCAAGGTCCCATTACAAGCTTAATAAAGACCTATTAATCCAGGTGAACAGAAGTTATCTACATTAGTGGAGAGGGATTATGAAAAGCAATCTTATAGGATGATTAATGGAGATCATTAAGAACACTGAATTGCATATTATTGATTGAGAAAGCATACATGGAGCATGAGATTTTCAAAGCACACACATACACACACAATTTCATCTCATGAAGGGATTATTGAAGCATGAGTTCGCAAAGTTACTTGGCAAGTGTCTTGAATGATTTCTGAATTATGTATACATGTGTAATTTTTTTGGCATGGTCTTGATTGTTTAAGAGAGGCTATCTTGACTTTTTCAATAATTCCAATTGTTGTTTTGCTCAAGGATGATCAAAAGCTAAGTTTGGGGAAATTTAAGAGGATCAAATTGAAAAGACAAATAAAAACATTGAAACTGAGGTAAACTCTTACTAATATAGTTCAGATTCGTCTAGCTCTACTAGTGCATCTAGTGACTGTGAGAACATGATGAACTGCAACAATCATATAATTCACTTTTCAATGAATTTGAAACACTTGGTCAAAAGTCAAGCCAAAAGAAGGGACATTTTTATGCAACAATCAAAGTAAAAACAAAGTTAGCTAAACAAAATTTATCACTTCAAAAGGAAGTAGATAATTTAAAGAAAGAAATTAAGATTTTAAACAATATGCTAAACAAAATCTCCAACCTAGGAGAATCAGTTACCAAGTTCTTAAGAATGACCAGACAAAGTAGTAAGAGAGGACTTGTTTGTGATGAGTCAAATGATGAAGAACCACATGAACCCAAATCCATTCAATGGAGGCACAATGGTGTTTAGAAATAATGACAAAGGGTTCATCAAAGGAAAAGGTAAAATTTACAATTTTTCTAGTGCTTGTATTGAGGATGTTTTGTATGTTGATGAACTTAAGTAAAATTTATTGAGTATTATAAAGTTGTGTTTAAATCATCAATATGCAATGCATTAGATTCAAAAGACAACATTCTTTTTATTAGAAAAGGATATGAAAATATATATTTAGTTTACCTTGATGAAATTATTAAAAAAAATTAATTGCTGTTGATGATGATCCATGGTTATGACACAAAAGACTTGGATATATCAACATGTCAAATATCAAATCTCTATGGAAAGAGAACTTGGTTAGTGAGCTATCAAAGCTCAAATATGATAAAGACCAAAATTGTAAATCTTTCCAAGTGTTTAAACAAACTAAAGTGTCGTTTACTCCCAAATATGAAGCTCCACATCAAGGCCTCTTGTGTCACTACACATGGACTTATTTGGGCCTTCTGACATTTTAAGCCTTGGTGGTAAAAGATTTGTGTATGTCATTGTTGAGGGTTATTCAAAATTCATTTGGCTAATACTTTTGGCAAGTAAAGATGAAACATTTTCCATGTTTTCTAAACTTGTACAAAATAAGAAGCAACTTTCAATTGTATCAATTAGAAGTGACCATGATGTTGAATTTGAAAATAGACAGTTTATTGAATTTTGTGAAGATAAAAGGATCCACCATGGCTCCTTTGTACCTAGAACTCTACAACAAAATGGGGCCGAATATAATAGAACACATTCTACTTTAATCAAAGTCAAACTATGGGCATTGTTGTCATTTTAGGTTGAGTGTAGGATTTCCTTTATATGAGAGTATATGTCGAATGGATAGTAGATATTATATTTAAAAGTGCTCAAATTTAAGATCACTTCCATCTAAGTTATAAATCATTAGATTATACATATGTATTACAAAAATGATACACATTAAAGTATATATAATATGAATAAAAAATTTAAGTTGTTATCATAAGATAATACATTTAAAAAGAGATTTTCAATTTTTTACATAACTTATTTGATTTAATGTTCCCTAAATATGTAGTGATTATTAATTTTAAAAAGATAAGTTCTATATATTTTTTAATTTTTTATGAAAATATCAACTGTTAATATATTTACATTTAATAGGCTTTAATAGTGTTTAATGAAGTTTAATGGACTTTAATGTGGGTTAACAGGATCTAACAGGTTTTTTTTCAGACTTCAACAGGATTTAATGGCCTTTAACAGTATGTAATGGAGGTCAATGAGCTTGGGCCAATAGTTAAAATGGGCTTAAATACATATAATAATATATTAAGATAATTATACAAACTAAAAATTTTGGATAATCAATCATTATTGTTAACTTAATATGCATGATTAAATAGTTATACATAATATAGTTGGCAAGAAATTTATTAAACTAATTTAAATATACCTTAATTCTTTTCAATGGGCTTTAATAAGGTTTAATACTATTTAATGTGCTTTAATAACACTTGATGGGCTTATGAGACTTCAACAAAATTTAATGAGCATGTTTAATGGGCTTTAATATTAATTAATGGTGGTTAACAATGTCTAACAACATTTAACAAGGATTAATAGGCTCTGGGCCCTATTCAAAGTGGGCCCAAATAAATATAAAAATTAATTAAGCCGATTATAATCACTAAAATTTATAGATAATCAATTTATTTTCTCATAATATTCATTTTCAAATAATTATACTCAATATTCACAAACTTTAGTTGTCAAAAAAATGTTAAATGGAACTTGAATATTTTAAAAAGGGTTTAATGGGCTTTAACAATATTTCATAGCGATTAATATGATCTAATTGAATCTAACGACATTTCGTAAAGGTTAATGGGCCTTTACTGAATCTATGACAATTATGGGTAATGGGCTCTAACATAGGTGAATACCATCTAACGACGTTTAATGGAGTTCAATGGTATCTAATATCATCTAACAAGAGTTAATGGGCCTTAACAAAATCAATGGATGTTTATAGTAATGGGCTCTAACACAAGTGAATATCATCTAATGATGTTTAATGGCGAGTAATGATAGCTAATAAAATCTGAGAAGGGTTAATGGCCCTTAAATCTTGTTGAAGTCCGACAAAAAAGCCCTTTAGATCTTGTTAACCCACGCTAAAGCCTATTAAACATAAATATACTAACAGTTGATATTTTCATAAAAAATGTAAAAAGTATATAAAATTTATCTTTTTAAAATTAATAATCATTAAATATTTAGGGAACGTTAAATTGAATAATTTATGTAAAAAAATAGAAAAGTTTTTTTTCAATGCATTTTCTTATTTCTTTTCTTAATATTTTTGTTGACCCGAAGGGTTTGTTTTTCATGATTAATAAAAATTGTTTATGACTTGAATTAAGCTAATGATGTTTTGTTAAGTTCTTATAAAACAGAGGCAGAAAAGGTTTAAAAAAGACGTTGTTCGTAACTGCTACAGTAAAGTGCTATAGTAAGTCTGGAATTTTACTTCGGACATAGCAAAAAATTTTGGACATTGAATTTCAGACATGGTCATCTTTGCAAGTGCTACAGTGACTGTTATAGTGACTGCTATAGTGATTTTCAGACATACAGTTTAAATCCAAAAACTTAACTTTAGACACTGCTACAGTAACTGCTACAGCAGAAAATCATTCTTTTCAAACATTCAGAAATTTAATTCTTTGCAAAAGCTATATTTCGCAATGGTCTTCGTCCAAACAGTCCATAACCTCTCCAAATTGTATAAATAGAAGATCTATTGAAGAAAAATAAGATGCTTGAGGGTTCCATAAGCTAAACAAGAATCAAATACAATAAACTCATTCAAGTTTCCAAGGGCATTCACTCCAACAAGTTGTCAAAGATCAAGGAGCTTTAAGAGCACATCAATACCACTTCAAGGAGTTCAAATTCATTATAAAGTGCTTATTTTATCATTTGTTGAGCTTTAATTGTATGTACCCATTAGCCTAGATTAGAGGCATTCCATTGTACACATTTTTAAGAGTTTCTGATTAGCTCTAGGAAGCCAGATTGGGGAGTTGCTAGTTAACTCTTGAGAAATTAGATTGTATGAGCTGGAGGTGAGCTCAAGAAAACCATTAGTGTATAAGTTCGTTAGTGAGCTTGAAAACCAACAAGTTTGTTGGTCAGCTTAGAAACCAACAAGTTCGTTGGTAAGCTTGGAAACTAATAGGTTGTAGAGTTTTCAGTGAGCTCTTGGGAAAACTAGGTTGTGTTTCCATAGGTTATAGTGGAACCCAAGGTTGGATATGTTAGTATAAATGCATAGTTTTAATGATAAATGAAACTCGATTAAGTTGTACTAATGAATATTTGTCAAGTGTTTAAGTATGCAGAAATAGGTTGCAGAAGCATAAAAAAATTATATATGCAAATTAAGTTTAACACTTCAGAAGAATTAGAAGAAGAAATCAAGAGCTTCGATTCTTATTGATAGTCAAATGGATCGAACAAATAAAATACTTAAGATAAGGATGAAGTAACAGATTAATTGTTCGTGCCATAAGGACCTGTCCAAAGTATGTCAAATTGACTACTCGGACAAAAGCCAAAAATGAAGCTACAATCAAAATTCTATTCGTCCATAATTTGAAACTTGCCCAAATCAATCACGGACAAAACAGAGTAAAGTATAAGTTTGTCTGAATCTTCAAGGCAGATGCCTTAAACAAATACAAGAGGCTGCATGCAAACCAGAACAAAGAGTAACTTCATCTGAAGACTTAAGGTAGAAACCCCAAACAAATGCAAAAGACAAATACAAGCTTCGAACAAAGTAACGGTTTAGTATGTTTGTCTGAAACTTACTTCGGGTAAATAGGATTGTCACGCCCTGCTTTTTGAGGTGCGACGTTCCATTTTTCACTGTATTTCACCTAAATTTGCCCACTTTTAGGGTGGGGTGCTCGAGTCCCATTTCGGAACTCAGTTAGTTTCTAGAAAGAAACGGACAAAGTTTCCCCTAAAAATGGGGTTGTCCACCTAGGGTAAAACATATATAAACTAGCATAAAGTAATAATATAAACTCTAAGACATACACCCACATTCCCACAGTCCAAGATCTAGGTGAATCGTGATGGCAACATACATAATTGGAATCCTACTAGTCTGTTCATATATTGAAATACTTAATGCCCTTTCACTATGACATGCCCATACATTTCTTATAAACATTATTTAAATCAATTAAAATCCAATTATTACAAATAGACAATTACAGTTACATAAACATACTCTAAAATTTACATTACAATTCCTTAAACCACAATGAAAATATCTTCAATCAGCTTATTAGTCCCAACCCACGGTTGGAATTCTGTACCTATCATATCAACTAAAAAAATAAAATAAGGAGTGAGTCCAAGCAACTTAGTAAGTAGACCAAGTAATATAGAAAATAATAATCAATTCCAACAACAACATATTTTTAAATCAAATATAATTCAACATGCTCATCATATATATATATATATATATATATATATATATATATGTACCCAAGAGGCATAAGTCTCATCAATTTAAGATACAACCTACGCCTTTTAGGCATATAATATTACAATCATATCAAAATTATTCACAACACATCAAAATTCAAAATCTTACCATGCAGCTAACACTTATTCTAACTATGCCCTCTATGCACAGTATCACATTACTTAGACGATTTCATTATATATATAATTGGGATGATTCATATCCCAATCAATACATGTATCCTACATAAATATGTGATAGTCTCTATCCCTTCCATTTAAACATCCATACACAAGAATAATGATTATAAAGCATATTAACAAGGGATTCTTCTTATCCCTAAAAATTACATAATCACAATATATACAAATTGTCAAGTGATTCAATTTAAGGAATGTTCATCATTCCCCTAACCATCATACCTTCATCAAATCGATTAAACATCAATCTTAAATTAAATGTGGGATATTTACCATCCCCAACCAAAACATATAAGCCTGGAATCAAAATAAATGGGATATTCCATATTCCCATCCAAACATTCATTTAGACAGAAAAAAGGTCTATTTACCTTATGAAGAATCAACCTTCCATTCTGCTACTTAGCTCCCAATTAATTTCCAATGGTGCCTACATACACACAACATATATCACAATTTAAGGTTCATATGTTCAATAAGGATGCCTACGTACACAAAACATATATCACAATTTAAGGTTCATATGTTCAATAAGGATACTAATTACATTCAATGATTTCAATGTATATGCTCTTATCTTTCTTATTCAATCATATGTTTCCCATTTATTTTAATTACATTATTTATAATTCATTAACCTCTATAACTCATCAACTCAAGTAACTTTCCATTGTCACTTACGGACTGCCATAGATTATGTAATTACATTTTGTTTCTAAATGTATGATTTCATTAAATATGTACTATGCCTAATTTCATTAGTAACGAATTATATTTCAAAAGAACTAATCCTTCATCCTAATACGCTTTCATCAAGTAGTTTATATACATTGCTTAATTCATTATTTTGCAATAGAATACTAAAAAAGCTTTCATTTTTAACCATATAAAATTGCCATACAACACTCCTAACATATAATTAATTGTAAGAATATGTTAATTAAGTCATTAACTTTCTTAATTAATTATTCCATTACTTTATACAAGAACCTAGTCAAAATCAAAATTTTCATCCTTAAACAAGTCCCATGATGCCATATTTCATGAATTAAACATTTTTCCTAATAATTAAACCATAATTCTTATTGTTTCCCCCAAATCCCCAAAACTACGATTCATAAAATGGGTTAATGCATAATCATAATTTTATAAGGGCTAAATCATTGTAAATTCATCACAAATCATGATTTACTTATTTTCCTCATGAATTCAATATAAAATCATGCAAAAGTCCCCAAATGACTATTCACAAATTTGGTGTAGAAACCCTAACATAGCAAAATCATGATTCTTAAGTCCAATTAAGTTCTAAAACATAATACTTAACTACTTATTCACCCCCACAAATCCTACACTAATTTCCATTCAAAATTACTGTTCATGGATCATATAAAGCCCTAACCAAGCAATATACATAATCTTGAATGGGGAAATCAATCTCACCTTCGATTTCATGTGAAGTCGCCATCCCAAAGTAAAATTCCAAGCTCAAGCACGCCATAGCTTCCATACATTGCAGCAAAACCAATTCTCCATTGTTTTCCACCATCCAAACATAGAAAAATTAGAAGTAGAGGTATAGATTCTTGCTTCCATAAGTAATCACAATGATTTTTTAGTAAAGGGGTAAGAAATCAAGGTTTAGCAAAATGGGTTTCGAAGTTTGAGAGTAGGGGAAGGAGAAGGAAGAAAATGAAAAAAAAAAAATCCCCAAAACCCAACTTAAAAAGTCAAATAGCTGACTTGGCAGCGAAACAGGCACATAAGCACCCATTTGGCTGCATGGACGCCCAAAATCTATCTGCTAGACATAGTCCTAGTATTTTGTCCATAATTTCCTCATACAATGTCCGAATGACAAAATTTTTGAGGCATTGGAAAGCTAACTTCATGGGCTATAACGTTTTGTTTATTACTATTTCTAATTCAGTCCCAAAATATAAGAAATTTAGCTTCAAAGTAACACCATGTGTTTTAACCCAATATAAAACTCTAAAGACATATTTAGTGTTTTTTTTTCTAACTTCCAAATATGACCTCTAATTAATATGATTTTTTTGATGACTTGTAATGATAATTTAAAGGTATACAACTTTCATGTTGGACAGTTTTCCTAAATCATCCATCAAATATTCCAAAAATTGGGTATAAGGGGTACCTACATTGTATTGAACTTCATGTTTTCATACATTTGAGCTCAAATTACACTTTAAATTCAACTTTTCTTCCCATGCACTTGAGTACTAAGATTAATAACTTTAAAATTTTTAAATTGGTCCATATTTGTCATATCCTAAGTAATATTTCCCAATACGTCCTTATTTTAATGCTTCGGGCATTACAAGGATGAAGCACGGGATGAAGAAGATCAAGCAAACTTCATCCCATTAAGAATGGCTAAAGAAAATTTGTTCAAAATTAACTTCAAAAAAAGTAATGGTTCTGAAAGTTTGTCTAAAATTTACTTCAGGTAAATTAAATGAAGCACGGGACAAATTGAATCAAGAGAATTCACCCAAACTTGATGCCTTCTTCCTAAAACTGTGAAAAAGATAGAGCTGCAGACACTTCCTTACCCATTGTATGCCCAAAGCAGAAATCCATCCTCTCACTCGAGGCAAGAATAGAGCTACAAGCATTCCAGCTAATGAGAATTAATTAAGGGGATGACAATTTCAAAAAAGCTAATCAAAATGGTTGTCTACAATTAATGGAGGTCACCTATCACCAATAACTGAAATTCAAAGCAGATATAAATAGAGTAAAGTTAAACGAAAGAGAAAGTTTTTTTTTTGAGAAGAAGAAATATTGATTGCTCACTCTATTCAGAACCACAACATTCACACATCCTTCAACAGAATTGAGAGCCTTCATATTTAATCCTTCTGTATCATTTCTGAAAGGCCTCCAACTACTTCTTAGGAAGATTATTTACCTGCGCATTCAAAGCTTCAAGTTCTTCCTCTGAGCTTACAGTGAGATATTTGTAAAGTGTGCCTAAACTTTCACATCCTTTTATCTCTGTAATTGCCTTGAGTTGGTAAGTATTGACCAGGTTCAAGAAGATCTATGACTGTCTAAGTGCAAACAAGAGCTATCTGGGTTACGCCTCTTAGAGCTAGAATCTAAAAAAGTGTTGGGAGCACTAGTTTACACCCCTTAGAGCTATAATCTAAAAGAGTGCTAGGAGCACTATGTAAGCCCCCTGGAGCTAATCTAGAAGATTACTAGGAATACTAGTTTACACCTCCTAGAGCTAAAATCTAGAAAAGTGCTGAGAGCACTATGTAAGTTCTTAGAGTAAATCTAGAAGAGTGCTAGGAGCACTATTGTATTTTTGGTATAGTGAGATAGTAGAACCCAAGACATTAAGAGGAAAGTGTGCTTGGAAGAGTGGAGTAGGTAAGATTGCCCGAACCACTTTAAAAATCCCCGTGTCTTACTTATTAATGTGGTTACTATTTGATTGTCTTGCTAGCTAGAGGGACATTATAACTCAAGGGGGTTAAGAAAAAGTTTTAAATTATCAATTCAAATTCTCCCCTCATGGGTATTTGCCTCCATTTTAGGGACTAACAAGTGGTGTCAAAGTGGGTTACATAAATATTTATAGTAATCCAATGGCAAACCCATCATCCGCTGCTCATGTATTTGCTAAGGGGCAATCATCTACCTCCTATTTGATGGAACCAACTTTGCCTATTGGAAGTTGAGGATGAAGTAGTTTATTATAGCCAATGATATGGATTCTTGGAAGGTCATTGAAGTAAGAGTTACCCTTTCTACCAATGAAATTGGTATATGGAATAAAGAAGAAAACAACATAGTTCAAAATAATGCTAAGGCTATGAACTAATTATTCTGTAGACTATCAGCCACTGAGTTTGATAGAGTATCTTTTTGCACTACTGCAAAAGCTATTTGGTATAATTTAGTGTGTTTCTATGAAAGATCCTCATAGGTTAAAGGGACCAAAAGGAATATATTGATAGGAGAGCTAGAAAAATTTAGAATGAAAGAAGAAGAAAGAATATCTAAAATGTATGCACAATTTTTTAAAATTACTAACGCTTTAAAAGGCTTGGAAAGAGAAGTTTCAAATTCTGAATAGGTCATGAAGATTCTGAGAGTGCTGCCAAACTCATAGAACCAGAAGATCACAACCATTGATGAAGTAAAGGACTTAAATGTGCTAATGACACATGAGTTGATCAAAAATAAGAGAGAGAAGCCAACAAGGTAGAAGAAAACAATAGCTCTCAAAGCAAGCAAGGAAAGCAGTAGCAAATCTTCCTCAAAGTTGAAAGATGACATGGCTATGTTGGCTAGAAATTTGAGAAAACTCACGAGAAACAATAGAGGCAACATTTCAAGAAGACAACCTAGGCAACAAAAAGAAAAAAAGAAGGCTGAAAGCAAAAAAGATCTTCTCACATGCTACAAATGTGGAGGAATTAGACACATGTCTCTAGAGTGTCCCAATGAAGAAAAAGTGAATGCAAATGATAGAGAAGAAAGGAACAGAAAGGAGAAACAATTTAAAAGACCATCAAGAAATCAGGCTAGAGGAATATACATGAACGATGAAGAATCCTCAAGCAAGAGCTCTAGCGAAAGAGAGGATAGAGAAATGGGCAACTTTGCAAAAATATGCTGCATGGTTCATGTGAAAAATAAATTAACAAGCTAGCCCTCTACTAAAGAACATTGCCCAACATAATTGGAGACTAAGGTAAATTCATACTATTCTTATAGTTCTGATTCTTTAAGCTCAAGTAGTAAATGCACCAAATGTAGAAAACTTTATAAACTATAAGAATCGTATGACTCTCTCTTTAATGAGTTTGAATCTCTTAGTCAAAAAATTATTCAAAAGAAGAGACATTTTGACGCAACTGTTAAAGCAAATTTTATACTAGTAAAAAGAAATTTATCTCTACAAAAGAGGTAGAAAACCCGAGAAAGGAAAAAGAAATGTAGAATAGTATGTTAAGCAAATTTTCCAACCCTAGAGGATCATTTGCCAAGTTCATGTGAATGACTGGTCAAACTAGCAAAAAGGAACTTGGTTGTGAACATTCAGGTGATGAAGACTCACAAAAATTTATTGGATGGTCCAAAAGCATGAATCTCATAAAAGAAAGAAGAAATTGTCTAAATAATAGAAGATTCATAGGACATTTTTTGAACCATCATGATCCTAGCAGAACCTCGACCACATGTTATTTCTATAATAGAATAGTACATAAAGTGTATGATTGTTATGCTAAGAAAATGCAAGCAAAAGGAGCTAAATTGAAATGGTGACCCAAAGAACACACACAATTTCTTTCCCACACACAACCCTACTAACACAGTTAGACCCAAAGCTTGGGTACTAAGGAGGTAAGAAGAATGTTTATCTTGTATATAGGGAAGCCTCAAAGCCACATCTATTAATACCTGGTTTATGGATCGTGGCTGTTCAAAATATATGACTGGGAATAAAAATCTCTTCAAAGATTTAAAGCCAATGAATGGAGAAATAGTTGTGTTCGATAATAATGATAAGGGCTTCATTAGAGGAATAGGTAAAATTTATGATTTTTTTAATGCATGCATAGAAGATGTATTATATGTAGATGGACTCAAGCACAATCTTCTAAGAATTAGCCAATTATGTGACAAAGGTCACAGAGTAGTGTTTAAACCATCCTCATGTAATGTATTTAGTGAAAATAATAAGCTATTGTTTAACTAAAAAAGGCATGAAAATATTTCTCTAGTGCAACTTGATGAAATTGTGGAAAAATGCTTAATTGCTGTTAGAGATGATTCATGACTATGGCATAAAAGGATGGGACACATCAACATGTCAAATATTAAATCCTTATGGAAGAAAGATCTTGTGATTGGTCTATCTAAACTGGAATTTGACAAAAATCAGATATTTAAAGCTTGCTAAATGTCAAAACAGGCCAAAGTATCTTTCCATCCTAAAAATGAAGTGTCCATATCTAGACCTCTAGAATTGTTACACGTGGATCTTTTTGGAGCACCAAATATCGTTAGCCTTGGAAGGAAAATATATGTATATGTCATTGTAGATGACTACTCCAAGTTTACATGGGTAATTCTATTGACTAGCAAAAATGAAACATTCTCAATGTTCTTTACCTTCTCAAAGCTAGTTCAAAATGAGAAGCAAGTGTCAATCATATCTATTTGCAGTGATCATGGCGGTGAATTTGAAAACAAAAAATTTATTGAATATTGCGAAGAAAAAGGTATTCACCATAGTTTCTCATCCACTAGAACTCTTAAACAAAATAGAGTTGTGGAAAGAAAGAATAGAACAATTCAAAAAATGGCAACGACCATGCTGAATGAGAGTAAATTATCTAAAAGGTTTTGGAGAGAAGCAGTTAGCACAACCTATCATGTGCTAAATAGAGTTACCATTAGAGCAATTTTAAAGAAAATTCCATGTGAGCTTTGAAAAGGAAGAAGACCCAATATCTTTTATTTTCATTCCTTTGGTTGCTCATGATATGTACTAAACAATGGTAAAGATAACCTTGAAAAATTTGATCTAAATGTGATAAAGTTATCTTCCTCGGGTATTCTTCCAATAGTAGAACTTTTAGAGTTTTGATGCAGAGAACATAGATTATAGAAGAGTTTGTGCATTTCAAATTTGATGAAATCAAATTAACCCCAAGAAAGGAGATTAATAGTGATGTAGAAGAAAACATCAAAAAAATGAAAAAGCTACAAATACAAGATCGCAGAGAAAATGTCACAAAGAATGAAGAAATGCGAGACTCAGACAGTGAGGAGGAGGTAAGTACATGTGATGTTCTCTATCAACCCCCTACTGATTTGAGATTTATTATTGCCCATCCTAGAGATCAAATCATAGGTGATGTTTATCATGGTGTTAGAACAAGGAAATCTATGCAGAACATTTGTGGTCACTATGTATTCATTTCTAATGTGAACCTACTTGCATTGATCAAGCTCTAAGTAATGAAAATTGGGTCATCGTAATGCAAGAAGAACTAAACCTGTTTGAAAGAAACAAAGTGTGGAGCATAGTTCCTAGACCAGAAAATGTTAACGTGATTAGAAATAAATGGGTATTCAAAAGGTAACTGGATGAAAGTGAATTGGTTGTAAGAAATAAGTCACCGTTAGTTGCTAAGGGATATCCCCAAGAAAATAAAATTGATTTTGAGGAATCATATGCTTTTGTAGCAAGATTGGAAGCTATTAGAACACTACTTGCTTTTGCATCCTATAAGAACTTTAAATTATTTTAGATGGATGTAAAAAGTGTATTTATAAATGGATATTTGAATGAGGAAGTCTATGTGAAACAACATCTTGGTTTTGAAATTGATGAACAATCTGATTATGTATACAAGCTCACTAAGGCACTATATGGACTAAGACAAGCTCCAAGAGCATGGTAAGAAGGGTTGAGAAAATTCTTGAGTGATCATCAATTCAAGAGAGGAAAGGTTGATACTACATTGTTCACAAAAAAATTTAGCATTGATATTTTAATAGTTTAGATCTATGTGGATGATATAATATTCAGTGCAACTAACAAAAAACTCTGCCAAGATTTTTCAAAGATAATGCAGAAAGAATTTGAGATGAGCATGATGGGCGAACCAAATTGCTTCCTTGGATTGCAAATCAAGCAAAAAGATAAAGGAAATTACATTTTTCAATCCAAATATACCAAAGAAATGATGAATAAATTCAAAATGGAAGAAGAAAGAATAGCAAGCACTCCAATGAGTACATTGACAAGGCTAGATAAGAACGAAAAGGGTAAACTTGTAGACCAAAAATTATATCATGGCACGATTGGATCTCTTCTTTATCTTACTACATCTAGACCAGATATTTTATTTAGTGTACGCTTATGTGCTAGGTTTCAGGCTAGTCCTAGAGAATCTTATCTTATTGCAGTAAAGAGAATCTTTAAGTATCTAGTAGACATACCAAGTCTAGGACTTTGCTATCCTAAAGGATGTAGCTTTGAATTGATTGGATATTTGGATCCTGACTTTGGATGATATAAAATTTATAGAAGAAGCACTAGTGGAACTTGTCAATTCCTAGTAAATATCTTAGTCTCATGGTTTTCTAGAAAGAAAACCAGTGTGCTCTTTCTACTACAAAAGCAGAGTATATAGCAGCAAGAAGTTGTTGTTCACAATTGCTTTGGATGAAGCAACAACTTATAGATTATGGATTAAAAAATAAGACATACCCATTAGGTATGACAACACTAGTGCCATTTTCTTACCAAAGAATCTAGTTTTATACTCTTGAACTAAGCATTTAGAGATTAGACACCATTTTATCAAAGATCATGTAGACAAACATGATATATGCTTAGATTATGTGCCTACAAATGCTCAGCTTGCCGATATCTTCATTAAACAATTGCCATTAGAAACCTTTTTTAATATTATAAGAGAACTAGGCATAACTAGTGTAAATGCATAGAATTTGTTATCTTTATGCTTGAGTCAAGTGTTTTGATATGTCTTGTCTTCAATTGCTTGAAGCATTGTTTTGTCTTGTATAGTTAATCATGTCTAATCGCTCCACTTTGGACAAAACATTTGTCTGAAGTTAGTATCCATATGTCCAAGACTCTCTTATAGTCTCCAACCCATACAATATCCATTTGTCCAAAGTTAGTACATCTTTGCTCAAGACTCCATGTTTCATTCCTGAAAACATGTCTTGTCTTTCTTGTTGAAATCAAATTAAAACTACCAGAAATCACATCATTTTCCATTCTTCGCCAATCTGCATATACTTTTCCTCGAAAAACATATCAATTGCCAAATCTTTACCTCTACATCTAATCTATATTAATCCATTCTTACCCACCCTATGACATAACTGCTAAGAAGATGAAGTCTTCTAGTAACACAACCTTAGGAAGAAAAGGGAAGATGAGCAAATGGTTGAATTTAGACAAATGAAGGATGATTCTTCATGTGTCTCTGTGGAGGGAAGTTGATGCCTATGACTATGGAAATACCACACTTACTCTATCTAGTCAGAACTATGTCCCTTCAAGATCTGGCTTAGTAGACATGGATCCCCAGCTAGATAGCCCTGAATTCCATGGTAACATCTTCTGGGATACCTGAAGAGAAAGGGAAAGGAGTTAACAAGTATATTATATCCATCTTCAATCCCTCATCTTCTCATCTACTGTCCAAAACTTAAGTTCTTCATACTTGAAGAAATTTTTCAAAGTTTTGGATGCACATCCCCATTCAGCCTAATGAATAATAATCGAGCTCCACCACAAATCTCTCGCTCCATCTCCCACAACATAGAATATTATCTCCTAGGCTAGATTGTTGTTAGGATGACTTGTTTTGTATTTTATTTGATTTTCAATGTAATGTTGTTTGTATCGGAAAGTAATGAAATGAAACTTATTTTTGTCTTTGCACATATCTTATTTTTGTTCATTCTACTTTCTTATGGGATTTTGTCTTATGATTTACTACTCTTTTTGATTTTGACAATAAGGGGGAGAGAAACTAGAAACTAGGAAATTATCTCTGGGAAAAATAATTATAGACGATGATATAATATAACTTTTAGAAGGATAATATTAAAAGGAATGGATCAATAAGTCAGGGGGAGATAACAGAAATCTAAAAAATATATTGTACACATTTAAGGGGAGCTTATTTATATGCAATGAGATAATTTAATCAAGTTTTGTTATCATCAAAAAGGGAGAAATTGTTAGTGTAAATGAATAGCTTTGATGATAAACAAAATACAATTAAATTATACTAATGAATATTTTTCAAGTGTTTAAGTATGTAAAAATAAGTTGCAGAAGCATAAAAAAATTATATATGCAAATGAAGTTTAACACTTCAGAAGAATTAGAAGAAGAAATTAGGAGCTTCGAATCTTGTTGATAGTCAGATGCATTGGACAAATAAAAGACTTAAGACAAAGATGAGGTAGCAAATTGATCGTCCGTGCCACAAGGACTTGTCCAAAGTATGTCATATTGACTACTCGGATAAAAGCCAAAAACGAAGCTACAATCAAAATTTTGTTCATCCACAATCTGAAGCTCACCCAAATCAATCATGGACAAAGCAAAGTGAAGTAGAAGTTTATCTGAAGCTTCAAGGAAGATGCCTCGAACAAATACAAGAGGCTACATACAAACTAGAATGAAGAGTAACTTCATCTGAAGACTTAAGGTAGAAACCTTGGACAAATGCAGAAAACAAAGACAACCTTCAGACAAAGTAATAGTTTAGTCAGTTTGTCTAAAACTTACTTCAGGTAAATAGGATGAAGCACAAGACAAAGCGGATTGAGCAAACTTTTTCCTAACAAGAATGGCTAAGGAAATTAACTTAGGACAAAGTAACGGTTCAGAAGGTTCGTCTAAAATTTACTTCGAGTAAATGAAATGAAGTGCGGGATAAATTAAATTGGGAGAATTCGCTCAAACTTAATGCCTTTTTCTTAAAACCATGAAACAAATAGAGATGCAAACACTTCCTTACCTAATGCATGCCCAAAGTAGAAATTTGTCCTCTCATGGAGGCAAGAATGACACTAGAGGCATTCCAGCTAATGAGAATTAATTAAGGAGAAGGCGATTTCAAAAAAGCTAATCAGAATAGTTGCCTATAATTAATGAAGGTCACCTACCCCAATGGCTGGAATTTAAAGCATATATAAATGAAGTAAAGCTGGATGAAAGAGAAAGTTTTTTTTTTTTTTGAGAAGAAGAAATATTGATTGCTCAATCTATTCAGAACCACAATCTTCACATATCCTTCAACAGAACTAAGATCCTTTGTATATTCTTCTATATCATTTCTGAAAGGCCTCCAACTACTTGCTGGGAAGATTATTTACTTGTGCATTCAAAGCTTCAAGTTCTTCCTCTGAGCTTGCAGTGAGATATTTGTAAAGTGTGCTTAAACTTTCATATCCTTTTATCTCTGCAATTGCCTTGAGGTGGTAAGTATTGACCAGGCTAAAGAAGGACTGTGACTGTCTGAGTGTACACAAATATTGTCTGGGTTATGCCCCATAGAGTTAGAATATAGAAGAGTGCTGGGAGCACTGTGTAAGCTCCCTAGAGATGATCTAGAAGAGTACTGGGAGCATCAGTTTATACCCCCTAGAGTTAGAATCTAGAAGTGTGATGGGAACATTATTGTATTTCTACTATAGCAAGATAGTAGAACCCAAGACACTAAGAGGAAAGTGTACTTGGAAGAATGGAGTAGGAACAGTTATACAAACTACTATAAAAATCCCTGTGTCTTAGTTA
This sequence comes from Pouteria campechiana, assembly GCA_036873735.1. Lineage (NCBI taxonomy): Eukaryota > Viridiplantae > Streptophyta > Magnoliopsida > Ericales > Sapotaceae > Pouteria > Pouteria campechiana. Next base: position 9,051 of record JAYJMB010038161.1, on the reverse strand, counting down.
TTAGCTTGGTTACTATTTGATTGCCTTGTTTGCTAGAGGGACATTATAACTCAATGGGGTTAAGGAAAAGTTTTAAATTTCCAATTCACCTCTCCCCTCTTGGGTATTTGCCTCCCTTTTAGGAACCAACAAGGGAAACCTTGGAGAGTGGAGTAGGTGCCAAGGGGGCCAGAACTACTATAATCCTTATGTCATTATTGCTATGTGCTTATGAGTTTCCTTTACATTTTATTTTCTGCACTTGCACAATCAATTTGTTTTCCTCACACCATTTGAATTCCATCTTTTCCATACACCCTACGTTTTGGGGCCAGTCATTTTTGCTATATTTTCTTTGATACTATTCTTCTCAGTTTCTTATACTTTTACTTTATTTTCTCATTCTTTTTCTCCCTTATGTTTCTTCTCCCCCCTTTTCATGCCTTTTCTCCCCCGTTTTGTCATAATGAATAAGATACATTGAGGAGGGTAAATGAAATGCAATGTAATGAATCAATGCATAAGCAAAAATGAAGAACATAAGTGAGAGAAATTGACTTTGTATTGATAAACTATTTGAAATGCAATTACAACTATTATTCAAAAGGAAAAAAATATGAAATGATAGAAAGAAAAACATGGTAGAAAAGGTTTTAAAAAACTCATTGCAATATGCTATGTTTAAACAAAAGAAACAAATCAAAGAATAACAAGTTATCAGTGTGATAATTGTAGAAGCATCCATAACATCACATGAAAATGTCCTTGAGCATAGTATGGATCTTGATTCAACATATTATGTAAGATTCTTGGCTGCATGTTAAAATTGACTCCCTGAGTTAATATCCAGTTTGCTTGTGCATGTGGTTGGGTGTAACACCAAGTGTGTTAATTTTTGAATAATTATGTGATTACATACTAATAGGAATATGAAAAGGAAAAGAATGAAGAAAAACTTGAATTTAATTTATATTTTGGGCACAATTGTATGAGAACATGAAGTTGAAAATGGTATAGGTGCAACTTGTACCCAAATTTTGGCATATTTGATGGATAATTTAGAAAATGTATCCAACATTAAAGTTGTAGCTCTTTAAATGAATCAATAATTGTATGAATTGGATATCATATGAGAAAATTAGACTTAAAATACTTTGACTATCTTTAGAGCTGTAAATTGGGTTAAAACACATGGTTTCACTTTGAGACAAAATTACTCATATTTTGGGATTGAATAAAAAAATAAGCACAAAAGTTATAAATCTTAAAATTATCTTCACAACGCATTAAAAATTACTTAAATTTGACATCGTACGAAGAAGTTATAGCCAAAATAGTGCGGCACTATCTGGAGGATTGATTTGGGTGCCAGTGGCGCCAAAATTAAAGCCGACAGTGCTGGTTCACTAATTTGCATTTTTAGGGCCTATTTTGGCCCAATACCCCTCATTTTTCCCTTTCTTCCTCCTCTATTTTCCTACACCCTAGCCACAAAAATCCATAAGATATACACCGATTTTCTTGTGATTTGAGCTTGGAAACCTTGGTATTTCTATGAGAAATCTTGATTTTACAAATTAAAATTCCCTTTTATGGTTGTTTGGACATGTTTCCATGGCTAGAAACCATGTTGCTCATGGTTTGTGGATGAATTGTGGAGATTTGAAGTTAAAAATGATGGCAAGAGGCAGGCTATGCATGGAAACCAAGGTAATTCCTGTTCTTTTCTATTGATTTTATGTTTTTCATATGCTAGAGTTTCTTGCAATTTTGTGAACATTGAAAAGTGGGGGCTTTACATGAAGTTTTGTGTTTAATTCATGGGGAAATAAGTAATCTATGATTTATGATGTGTTTACAAAGATTTAAGCTTGGGAAATATGATTATGCCCTAATTTATTTGGTTTAGAAGCTTGATTAGCATGTGGTTACAGTAAAATTTATGTTAATTATGTTGTGGGTTGATTATATGTAGTTGGGAATGAAATCCCCTAAAACATATTGTTGAAAGATTGGGATATAAATGATGCCTATTATACATTCGATGAATTGCCTCAATGAGAAACATAGGTAAATTGAAATATGTTACATTTGTAGGATTATTCAACCAGTGATGGAAGCTAAGTTATGAACTTGAAGGATGGTGAAATGAACATTTCTTAAGGTAAGTAGGCTTTGTCTGTTGAATGCATGGTTGGGGATATGAACCATCCCGTTGATTGTATCTGGGCATGTATGCTTTGGTTGGGGTATAGTGGATAGTAAGTATCCTGTAGAATTGAAATACATGGTATTTTATTTATAATAATTATGATAATATGTGAAAATGTGAGTTGATGACAGATGGGGATAGAGGATATCCTATAGCTTTCTTATTCTTGAGTATGGATGTCTTCTAAATGAATGAGGATAGAAAATATCCAAAGTTTATGCTGAATAGAATAGATGGGATGAGTACATCCCATGATGGTGATGTTATAGACTATATTGATTGAATGTAGTCATTAATGGAATGTGAAGTCATTCCATGATATGTAATTGCCAAAATGATTAAATACTATGCTTGAATGGCACAGTAAAATATATGAGATTTGTATGACATGCTTGTATGGAAAAATTATGATGTAAGATGGACCAAATGGCCTAAAATTGATATAATGATGTTGTGTTGTGCCTAAATGACATAGTTATAAAGTTATGCCTGTATGACATAGTTTTAATTTGTTGTGTGGTACTTGCGTGGAATGATATGATTTGGATGACATAGTTAAAATACTATGAATGAATGACATAGTTATGAAATGTGAAGCCAGTATGGCCTAGAACTAATAGTCATGCCTAGATGACATGGGTGTATTATTATATGCCTAAAAGGCGTAGGGTGTGCATGGAAAGAATGAGAATTTGAGCCTTATAATATGATTGTTTTGTGTTGTTTATCTCAGGACAAGATGATATTTATGATGATGAATGAACATAGGAATATACTATTGTTTATGCATGTTTTGGATTAGAACATGTTATATTGATTAATTATTTTCTGTTACTTATGTCTACTTACTGAGTTGCCCTTACTTACGCCTTCTTATTTAAATTTTTACCTAACTGGTTAGGTAAAGAATTCCAACTGTGAGTTGGAACTATTGAGCCAGGAGTTGAAGACATTATTGTGGTATGATGTATTGGGATTGGAATCCCATTATGTATGTATGTAATTGTAAACTCATTATGTGTTTAAGTGATTGTAATTACATGATCCTCAATGAAATAGTATGGCATGTCATAATGACTCATGTATAGATTGTGTTAGAATTCCCCTAAATTGGGTTGCCATCAGGATTGGTTTCGACCTTGGGATAGAAAGTGTGGGTTTGATTAGTTTGTGATTTATGTTAGCATTTTTATGATTATGATTTGATTTGTAATCATTTAAATTACCATTTATCATAATCATTGTATGTATAGGTTTTTAACCTACATATTTCAGGGGAGATTCTGCCAAATTTCAAGCAGAGTATTCCCTTAAAAATAGAAAACTTATAAGGAAATAGTGAGACATATAGGCCCTTGTCGGATGCTACAGAAAGAGGCTATAGTGACCCCACCTTAGAAGTGGTGAATTTTTTGTATAATTATAGTGGATTTATGTAAAATGAAGTAACGGTCCCGAGTGGGCGGGGTGTTAAACTGGGCCTCATGGATGCCACTCACAAGTTCACCTATTCTGTAGTTAAAGTAGAGATAACTGGGTTCATGACTAGCATGGCATAAGGAGGAAAGTAATTTGGTGCCATAGTTAAAGCCCCAGATATAACAACTCTTGGTTGTTGCTGAGAAGCTTGAAACCCATAAGCTAGGACAGGAGGTAGAGTCATTGGATTACACCCTTCATAAGTTGGTGCCATGTCGCCAATAGATGGAGGACAGGGCCCTAAATATGTTTTGTAAACTAGACCTTCTGATGGGGAGATTATAGGCACCAACCATTGATTCCCATGTAGGTTAAAACACCATCCACTGTTGTTGTTCTTTCCAGCCATAGGTACCAAGATGGTGGATTTCCAGGATGATGCCGATAACTTGAAATTCCAGCAATGCCGCTAGGAGTGTGCAATTTAGTCTTACCAATTGCACTCTCTGTTGGACAATTAGTGCTTTGGCTAGGCTTCTAAGAGTCATCTTTTGTTTTATTTTTTACCTTTGAGATTTAATAACTTGCAGCTTTTTGGAATGAACCCCTTTCGTAGATGACTTGCATCTGGAAGGATAGTCTTTAAGAAACAAATATGAGGTGAAATGGCAACTTAGTCCAATCAGATTTTATTAAAATGCAATATTTCTCTTTGCACAACCATGACAGTTCTCTTTACCACTTCGGGCTAGAGCATAGAGAATAGAATATGAATATCCATTCAACCTACACTGCCAACCATGAATAAAGGCAACATAGAAGCATTTGATTGGCATCATTTGCTATTTCTCAAAACAATGAGATTAGTTGCATTAACCTTGCTATGCAATTCTTGCCTATCTTAGACCTTATCTATTGTTAACCAATACTGTTTTGGTATATTTGCTCAAAATTTCCATCCAAATTCATCCTCTCCTTTACTCTTCTTTTTGGAGGATGAATGTGATTAACATTCATGTGAGTTCAACCATTCTGCAACATGATTAACTTCAAAGAACAAACATCCTCCACATGCATACAAGAGACATCCATCTGATAAATGGACCCAAAAGGATCATGCTGCTAGCTACTAAGCCTATGCAAGCCTATCATATGGTTGAAAACATAAGAAAACCAAAGCTACAAGGGATGAACTTGGGCCTATAGAATCCCATGCTAGGTTAGAGAATACATATTAAAAATGCCAATGGAAACACCAAGGAATATTCAAATTCCACTGCCCAAGATTGTACATTATATAAATGAAAAGCACCCACGAGATAAAATCATCACCTTCCAAGTTGGTAGAATAACATCTGCCATTATATTCTACATTGCAAGTAGTCCATGTACTTCATTGCAAAAATGTTTACTTAACAAAAGATGAATAGGAATCATTCATATATATAAGCTAGCCAACATGATGACCGAGATTATGAATACACACATGTATCGGTGGCATGCATGTGCCACTGATCAAACTGCCCAAAAGGTAGGCCCAACAACAGTTGCAATGGGTTGGATAAATCTAACCTCAAACAAATGGGTATTCACCTCTTTGGATTCTAAACACCCATGTTCCACTACAATTGTCCATTTGATGGATGAAGAAAAAGCCAAATAGTACAATATGCATGGCCAAGGTACTTGGGTTATGAGCATTGTGAGTTGGGCATTTTGGGTTGTTTTTCATGTCATATGCACACAGCATATGCAAATTTTCAACTTGCCCAAAAGACTAGCCTCCTGAAAGCATTTAAACATGTTTCCACCCTAAGCTCTTCAATTTTTCAGAACTTAGTACCATTTCATCATTAGTCTGTACCATTTCATCATTAGTCTACTTAAAGCTGCCATTGCAAAAATTAAATTGGTATAAGTGAAGATGACATTAGATCAGTGCAGGCAAATTCAACCAACTAACAGAAGATCAACTTCCATAAGCAACCTATAAGGTTTGGCATGTGCATAACATTCAATGGGTGTATGTGGTGGGTCCCCCTCATAACTAACATCACTCAATACAAAGGCCAGTCTATGAAAATGGTAGTTTGAAACATAATGGCCAATTTTTTATATGGAAGAAAAAATGGCCTACCAAATTATCAAATGTCTTGACTGTCAAAACTACTAATATCCATAGTTGAACTATCCTTCTTGTGGTAAGTAGGCTGAAAGAACTGTAGCTTAGGCTAAGGCAAAAATGGTTGCAAGCTATGACTTTCCTGATATAGATATGAAAGAGAAAGCTTACTTTTTAGGGTAGCTTTAGTTTGGGTACATGCTTTTTAGCTTGTCAACCAAGTCATGCATCCGAATCGCAAAGGATGAACATATGTATCTACCGGATGCTTTTGGCTTCTCATATGCTTTTATCACAACTTCTGCCACATCACAGACATTAACAACCATAGAACCTTTATTCTCCACCATCTCCTACTCACCTATTTGGCAGCCATGTCCAAAGTAAGCATGTCTTAAAATGAATGGTGTAGCATCTATTCCAAGGCATGGATAAGGTGGGACCACCTCTTTGGTAGCACAAGCCAATGATTTTTTATCATCAAATGATCTTATCTATCTTGTATTAGAAGTCATAAGAAAGTAGTTAATGAGAACCAATCAAATGGCTAGAGTGATCAATGGGGACATTTGCTATATTATGCCAATTTGATCCAAACTTAAAGATCAATTTGACCGCTAACATATTCTCATGTTGAAATTCATGAGGCAAAAATAGGACCATTTCCATGGGACATGCTTGTTGAAATAGGGTTGACAACTTGGGATGAGGAAATACCTCTCAATATTTTGAGTAATACCAAGCTGGTTGCATTAACTATAGACTAAAGTAGTGGTCCAAGAATCAACGTAGGACACATAGTCATGACATTCAACCCACTTTTCTCTCCATACTATAGAGCTACTTTTTCTGCTAGTTTTTTGGCAAGGAAATACCAATTTTGCAGCCAAAATTTAAATGTGGAGATTGGCTCATATATAAAAAGAATATCTAATAAATTGTTAAGTACCATCTAAATGGCAATTGCAAGGGGAATAATACAACACGGACTTCTGTTATCTCATCTTCTGATATAAACTTCTCAAAGTCGTATCATCTCATCTTCCTTGCTCAGTGTTGTATCATCACATGTACCTTTATCAAAAAAATGCCTATATTTTATATTTTTTAATCATATCTTTCTTATAATTGTCATGCAATTTTGTCTATATTCTATTTTTTATTTTGTCTTTATTCCATTATTCAAGGAAGATCACCTATTTTTTATAGGATTTGTATGCCTCATTCATGTTACATCTCTTTTAAATCTCATTTAGCTCAAAACACATAGAAGTTAATAGAACTCCATGGTTCATGAAGTTGCTCAAACAATAACCTTAAGAATTTCAATAAGATATGGGAAAAAATGAAAAGTGGATAAGTTTTTATATCGATTTAATCAGTTGGCAAAGCTTGCACAACAAATTTGAATAAAAACACTTTTTTGACCAATCAAAATCAGTAACCAAGAAATTCATTAACACTAAAATGATTGAAATTGGCAAGTGTGTCAAATTCTTAACCCATTGTTCTTGCAGTATTCCTCACCAGACCAACATTGCTCATCCATGACTTTATTCTTAGGCCAATGTGGGGTAAATGCAACAAAACCACCATATGACACAACAATAGTTTGTTTTACTCCTGCTTTTGAACAAGCCTTGAGAACATTAAGTGTGCGCATGAAAACAGGCTCAATTGAATCAACTTGCAACATAGTTAAAAATTATTGCTAAAAGAACCCTCCAAAAGACTATGCTCTGTAAACATTTCATGGAAAATACATTCAGAATATAAAAATGATTAGGCCATATGCTACTATGATTGAATGAATGAAAGAGAGCAGTCCATGAATGCCGAGAAATCTTCCATTTTGGGCTACAAATTGAAATGTTTAGATGACAATCTAAGCTGTAAATGGTGAGTCCACATAATCATAAAATTCACCTCCTTCTTTTTTAATAAGGATGTAAGGGCCTCTAGAGCAGTGATTTTTGTCAATAGAGCAGGGTTCCCATGTGCATGGACTGACTGAACATGAAACTATGCAAAAACCATTGCCTAAAAGATAGAGTTGCAATGGGTGGATAGTAATGTGTAGCAAAAGAGGGTCTATCCGGCGACGTTGTCTACAACGGTGAAATCACAAAAAGAGGGCTTTACAAAATGGCAAAAGATGCATCGAGATGCAAAGACGTAGTTGGAGCTGTTGATGGTGGCCAAAGATGGAAGGGAGGACAGATTTGGGAAGAAATCAAACTACCAGTTCTATTTAGATGGGTTAAGAGGGTGCCGCCAACTATCCTTCATCACCAATAGGCTTTTCTTATTCTCACCGATGTCGCCTTGCTGGTGGTGATTGATTTTAGATTATTACTAGCAATGGGTCAAAAACCCTAATGAGTATCAAGGTCAAGTGCTGCCAAATGGAAAAAACACAAGTAAGAAGGGTTTTCTTCTTATTGTTATCAACACCATCCCTGATTTAGGAGGTGATGTTGATGGATTTTTAGGTTTGGTGTGTTGGTAGTTTAGATGGAGATTGGGATTTGGGAAGAAGATGGAGAAAATGATGGCTCAAAAGGGGCATTAGGTTAGGCATGCAATAAGACCCCTTTACTCTTATGAAAGAGTTTACATTTTTCCCTTTAACAGATTAACCATGAATCATGGTTCAAATTTAGGTTTTATTTTATTTAAAGTAGAATGTATTCTATTGGATCCATCCCCCAACAAAATAGAGTGGTAGAAAATAAAAATAGAACCATACAGGAAATGGCTAAGACCATGCTCAATGAAAGTAAATTACCCAAAAGGTTTTGGAGAGAAGTAGTTAACATAGCTTGCCATGTGCCTAACTGAGTAACCATAAGATCCATCCTTAAGAAAACTCCTTATGAACTTTGAAAAGGAAGAAAGCCAAATATACCTTATTTTCATTCTTTTTGATGCATTTGCTAGGTGTTAAACAATGGAAAAGATAACCTTGGAAACTATGATCCAAAGAGTGATAAAACAATCTTCCTTGGTTATTTCTAAAATAGGAAAGCATTTAGGGTTTTCAATAAAAGAAATCCAGTAATTGAAGATTCAGTGCATGTTACTTTTGATGAATTTGGACTAACCCCGAGAAAGGAGAATGAAAGTGATGTAGATGAAATAGTAAAGAAAATAAAGAAGTTGCAATTGAAGAATTAAGGGGGAGAAGGTCCTTCTAAACAAAATAATAATCCAAATTGAGAGAATGGAGAGGTGTAGTGGCTTGAACTAGAAATGGCAAAGCAAATTTTACAGCTTGACGAATGTTCTAGTTCGGGCAGCACAAGTAGGGAACAAAAAG
>JAYJMB010038150.1:19350-33375 GCA_036873735.1 Pouteria campechiana | reverse complement strand
CGGGCTCTGCGTGCCAGCGGATCTGGTGGGCCCAAAGCGGACAATACTTCACATTGGCTAGAGTTGGGGGTGTTACAATTAGAAATATAGATAATGATTTAAAAAAAACTAGTGTTCTTAAACAGTTAAGGTGTCAAATTATATTAAAATGGGTGAAAAATAAATAAAAAATTTTCCACCACTTTTTTTTTGGTCCCTGACAAAACCTAATATAGATAGAAAGTAGAATTATTAAGTATTTAAAGTTCCTCATCGCATCAAAATTGGTGAAAAGGAGATGGAATGGATAGAAAACTTTTCCACCTCATCAACCTCTTACGAAAGACATCATATCCAATAATTTCCATAATAACCCATGCTGAATGGGTTTTCGTGTGAATAGAGGCGAATTACTTTCGGCGCATAAATGCATGGTTGGGTGGTTGGTATGCATAGGCATGAGTGAAGTTGGTGTATGGCAACCTTCCTTACTGCTGGAGGAGCATAATTGCAAGAGAAGAAAGGGAGAGAGGGCCCGAGGAGGGGGAAGGAATCTTCATTGCAAAGAGAGAGAAAAAGAAGGTGAAAGAGGAGATTCTATTTTCCATTTTTCTTTGTGGATCTTTAGTCAAATAAATAGATGTATCTATGTCTCTTATGTGATAATTATACTAGATCAAATTGTTATTTGAATTTATAAAAGCTATGTTTTAGCTGAAATATATGTTAATAATCACGTTGTGTGGATTGAATGGGATAAATGTTTTAATATTTAATGTGATTTGCAAACGAGTTTATTCTGATTAATATACATGTTATTTTTATAATCAGATCTATTGAATGTGTGTACCCTATGATTTTGGTGGAGTTTTAATATGAAATGATTGTTTAAATGATAAAATATCCTTGTCCGTTTAAAATAGAAATTTTATCAAATTTTTATTTATTTAAAAATTTTTAATATCACATAAACCTCTTGAAATGAAGCTCTCATTATGTAAAATACATCTTATGACTTAGATTAATGAAATATTATGCATATAAGATATTATTAATGAAAATATAAAAAAAGAGATTTGGGACGTCACAAATAGCGTCCCACTTATAGTTTGAAGGGGTTGATATAAAATAAATTATGTAGAGTTCTGTGCATATTATTTTCAAGATCTTAATCGTTGGATGTGTTCTAAATAATGATATTACCCTATTATAAAAATATTGGGTAGAAATGATTTCATTTGATTGGATAAATTTAATGAATTGTGAAAAAATAAAAAAATTATTAAATCTAGAATTATTGGACCATAGATTGCATATGGATCACATTAGATTATCAAGGCATCTCATTGTCATTTTAGAAATTAATTTTCAAAATTAAAAAATTTTAAAAATATTAGAAAAATAAGATTTTGATAAAAAAATCCAAAAAATTCTCAAATGTAACATCCCTTGATAAAAAAATTTCTAGCAGCATACGCTACTTAGAAATGGAGTTTGGGCCGGTTGCTAGCCAGGCTCAGTGCTAATGCTAGACTAGAGCCCAGCGTAGTAGGCCTAGGCGGCGATGACAGCGTATCGGCAGCAAGCGGTGGCAAACGATGGCTACCGGCAACATGCGTCTCATGAGCCAAGCCCAGCTGACGAGCCCAGCAGGTGAATGGCCTAAGCGCGTTGGACCAGAGCCAATGGCCTAGAACTCGATCCACGGGGGCTTTTGATAGCGGTGGCCCAGGCGTGCTAACCCCGGCATCTGATTGTCGGTCCTGCAATGTGTACGGATGATCAAGATTCATTTTGACGAATCTAGACCATACGATCTCCAATTAGAAAGATCAAATAGTTGATTTTGAAATTTTTAGACATTTTAGATCCAATGAAAGAGTCAGATTGTTCAAAAGATGGTTAGATCATGTGAATATGAATGACCAAGTTAATTTATTGATTTTTGGACCCCCACGCTCTCCTATTTAGATGATCAGATAATTGATCTTAAGGTTTTTGGACATTTTAGATCCAATGGAAGAATCGGATTGTTCAAATGGTAGCCAAATTAAGAGATTTCAGTGGACAACCGTAAAGGGAGGTGATATAACTCGTTAGATGTGATGTCGTGGTCCACTAAACTGGTTAAAATATGATCTAAGGTATTGATATGTTGTGATAATGGCCAGATTATGAGGTTTGAGTGAACAATTATAAAATGGATGTGATTTAACTTCCTAAATGTAATAATGTTGTCCACTAGACCTGTCAAGATATGATTTGAGGTGTTGATATGTTGTTATATTAGTCATATCATGAGGTTTTATGAGCAGTATATGAGAAATGTGAGGTATATCCCTAGACCAATGTTGTGGTTTGATAAACTAATTAGGATATGATCTGAGGCGTTGATCTAACAAAATGATAGTCATATAGAAAGGTTTGATTGAGCAGCATTTGAAGGGATGAGATATATCTCCCTAAATTGATACTAAGGTCTGTCAAATCAGACAGTTTATAATATGTGGTGTGATGTGACTAGTATTTTATCACATGTGCTAGTTATATCTATTTTACTTACTAAGTTGCTATGACTCACCCTAATACTATTTTTTCAGACAACGTCGCTCGTTAAGTGCATTAGTCGTGACATAGGGATAGATATAACAGAATTTCCTATGAAAGTGATTTTGAGAGTAGTTGTATTTATGTTTTAATTGATTGATTGTAGTTGACTATATTATAGATTGTATGGTATTTTAATACTTTTTCTTAATTACGAGTTGTTGCTGTTACTTTTACTATTATGTTTTATCTCTAGTGCGATAAATCTTGGGAGATTTATTTATGAATTTGGGAGTGACATTTAATTGTGCTTAGTTTTAGGACAGGGGCACGACAATTTCTAAGGCTAACTTTAATTGTATGGAAGGTACTAATTTTAGCTGTACTAATTTTAATTGTCCCAAGCATGAACTATCAATAATAAAGAGGGCTGTAGCATGCTTGTACCATTCCATTTCCAAATCACATAAATGGTCCTGCACTTGACTTTCTGCCAGCATCTCCATTCTCTAGCCAACACAATCCGGGGAAAAAAAAAGGATCTTTCCTCCAATTCTCCCTGCATTCTCTCTTCTTATACCTTCTATCTGTCTATTTCTTGATTTATCTCCACAATCATAGATGTTCAAAGAACTCCATTGATTAGCATCCAAAGGTGAGAAATAGACCAATGGAGTTCTTTGAACTTCTGTGATTGGTGCAAGGAGTCATTTGAGCCAATCCCATCAATCTGGAATACATGCTCCAAACCAACTTTGAGAACTGCACAAAAGGTGCTCTTATCACTTCACTGCTACAAGACTTCCTTGGCACTAGAATCTTTAACTCTAATGGGGAGCTTTGGAAAGTAAGACTAGGAAATGATGTTTTTGATTGCTTTTGCACTTGAATTGCTGTCTTTTTATGGTGATACAAACTGTTTATTTGATGAATAGCTATCCACATCATAGATATGGTTCAACCTTTTGTACTGTCTCGTTTAGCAATTGTTGTCTTAATCAAGTCTCCCAAACTTGTTATTTTTTCCTTCTTGGGTGCTTCCATTTTATCATTTGGCCATCATAAAAACTGCTTGAATGCTTGCATGATAACACAAAACAACTTATTTGAGTACTAGCTTTAAGTTTTAGAACAAAGCTCCTTAATTACTTTTTTTTTTTACCTTATTTACTAATAAGAAAAGGGAGTGAACATATTTTTTCTTCTTTTTTAGCTTTATTTTAATTGATATGATATTTACTTGCCTTCGCTTCTTGTATTAATTCTAAAATTTATATATTATTAATTATATATTTAATTATTATTTCATATTTTTCATTTGAAAATTATATTCATTCTATTCTTATCTAATTTGTTTTTAATTATTAGTCTTTACCCTGTCACATCATTTTCTTCTTTTTTCATTTTACTTGTTCGCATTCCACTTTTTTCCTATTTTTAATTATTAATCTTTACCCTATCACATCATTTTCTTCTTTTTTATTTTCCTTGTTCGCATTCCACTTTTTTCCTATTTTTCTTCTGATTTGACAAGTGAATTTGGTAGCGAATTGAGAAATTAAGCTTCACATGGGTGGAAAAGAAGAATATATATCTCTCATAATAATCTTCATTTTTATTATTATGCATGTTTTTAATAAGTTCTATGATTTAAATTTTAAATATATTTTAATTTTTTAAAATAAATTATATTAAATTAGGTAATCTAACTATATTAGACCATTAAATTAATTGAACTGTGAACTAGATGCTAGATTAGTGAAATTAAGCTTCACATGGGTGGAAAAGAAGAATATATATCTCCCATAATAATCTTCCTTCTTATTATTACGCATGTTTTTAATAAGATCTATGATTTAAATTTTAAATATATTTTAAAATTTTAAAATAAATTATATTAAATTAGGTAATCTAATTAGATTAGACCATTAAACTAATTGAACTGCAAACCCTCAATTTTAATAACATTGACCATAATTTTAAACACAAAATTATCTCTCTAGAGGCAATAATAGACAATGTAGAGACGTACCATCATTTACACATATTGAAGGAAAAAACTATAAAAGAGAGAGGAAACCAGATTTACTATGATCACAACCCCTCAACAGATTATACTAAAAGTTTTATTTTTATATCTCATGATGTGATAATGTTAATTCAATTTTTCATCATTAATTATTTTTCTATCCATCTTGAGTTATTAAACTTACCTTAATTATTCACTTTATGATAAATATTATACATTATTTCTTATAATGCTGCCATCACCTTCGTTTCATTTTCTTTCCTTTCAATGCCTTTTCCTCCAAGCAATCAGGCTGCGACAAGCGACAGCATTGAGCTTTGTTCTTTTGTCTTGGAAGTCAATGCCAAGCTTGGGCGGCAAGTTTGCATTTGTTTGATTGAGCTTAGGCCAAAATTCACATTATAGATTGGATGGGATTATAAAATTAATATAGTACAAACTAGCGTGGAATTTTTGCTTCTCCTCCTCAAGTACATGGCTGTTCTCATACGCACCTATACTTCGTAGAAATTGCCAATAACCCAAAAATCTTCTGACAAGTATCCCCTTCATTTGTTTGAGTTTCGCAGTTTTTCGATGATATTGCAAAGTCTCCACTAAATTTCAAATAATGACAAAATACTGCAAAATGTTCTCACTATTATCTTCATTAGTTACAATTAATTATAAGTTTAATGTAGTTTTTTGGCAAAAAGACAAATGGCAACTGCAGCTTCAATTTTTAAAAATAAGGTGAAAATAGTAACATAGAGGGTGGCACCAATGGTAATTTTTTTCCAAGAAAAGAAAAGAAAAAGAATATTTAACTAGAGGAAAAACAAATACCCTTAAACTAACGCCTCTATGACATGAATACTCAGTTCATTTAAAATTTACTCTATTGATGCCATCTAATTGAATTTTAATATTGAAAAATTTAATAATAAGCACATAAAATATTGTATTTAGCTTTTTAATTCATCAGAACTAATTTCGTTTTTAAGGGTATTTTTATTCTTCTCCAAAATTTGAACATAGCTAACAAAATAGATATTTTTGAAATAAATTCCAAAATTTCAGGCATAGGTGCAATTTTTTAAAAGTAGAAGGATAAATGGGCAATAGTAGCATACTTAAGGAGCATACATGCAGAGTGCCCATCGTTTATACGTTGTGGAAAATTTTCAAAATGGTCATATGCTTTTTCCTACAATTCCAAAATGATCACATTTTTTTTTTTAAATGATCTTACAGGCCTTTTTAGTAGAAATGAAAAGACAAGAATGCTCACCCTCAAATAAACCAACTCCGCATCTCTCTCTTGACCAATATCCAAACCTTATGTCCAAGCAGAGACTACGGTGTAAGGGCTCAACTAAAGCTCATGAAACTCAAATTCCCCTCAACCCTAACCTTAAACATATTTATAAAACTTTAACCCTAACCCTAACTCTATTTTGAAAATCAGGATTAGGTTGAGTTTTCGGTTAGAATTTGAGTAGATGAAACAAAAAAAATGTCAATCATAACAAGTTAAAATTTGAAACAAATAAGCTTTACATTGCACATTGAGGGCCTTTTAACCAAATGCTACAACTTTATAATTCTCAACATTTCAACTTTTTTTATATACTATTAGGCATTTGAAAAGCTATTCTAAATTAAATATAAATCACTCAATACATAAAAAACAACATATCACCTATTGAGAACAAAATATATCCCAATCCTCAAATTTGAATTAATTAGTTTAAATCTAATTTGAATTAACAGTTGAACTGGACCAGACTTAGAACTAGTTCAATCTCAATCTAGTTTTGATATTGCTAACACAATGAATATGGAGAATCAAACTACAAACCTTGATCTAAAAATATACATATTTTACATAAGACTAAATTAAAAGAAAAAAATATACATCCTCAAACCCAAACAGATCCAAACTGATCCAGCAAGTGACTAATTCTCAATCAAAATGGTCTTTTAATCCAATTGTGAGTGTTTTGATAAGTCTTTTAGAACCAATCATCTATGAAGGTAGTGCCGTGGCATTGTATTACCCATTCACCAACTTCATGCCCTCCCTTCGTAAGCTGCAAAACATTCATGATAGCATTCCCATTCAATAGTGCTTTCACTTTCCACACATTGTCAAGACCTGCATTAAAAAGATAGTCTTTTTGAGATCCCTTAAATACATCAACACAAAACCAAGAATGATGCTGCCTTGCCTGCCCACATACCTCATGTTAAGAGCCTTAAAAGGAATAGACAATCGTGTAATGAATGGTATTTAAGATGCTTCATAGATAAACAGTAATTAAAATGCACAAATGAATGATGAGCAAATGGGGCCATAGTTTGGTGATCTAGAATGTTGATCTCATTTACTTGTCATAAACAAAATCCCCCTGATGTACAATCCTAAACCTCAACCTTCCCTTGTTGACCGTTGGATAAATAGTCAGAGAATGTTGACATGAAAATGGATGATTTTATAATTAGTATGGCGAGGATGTTCCTTTCTAGGATAATTCTTAGACAGATGAGAAATTATACAACTAGTAAAGCCAAAACATGGGCTCCATTGAAGTAGATATCGGACTCTAAATCTGAAACCTACATGATGAACAAAACCAAAGATGCCAAAAGTTTGGACTACCCGATGAAATTTTTACAACTACAGGATATGGAAACCCAAATTTCTCTGTAATCCAAAAAATTAAAAATTAAAATTAACATGAAATAAGTTAATAATGATAAATCAAAAGCCCATCTAAAAGGACATCAATCATCTATTAAAGCTAAAATCTATAAGTCAACCTAATTCAGACACCACACAAAGAAATTGGCTAATCGCAGTAACATCTTTTCCAGGGAGTTACCATCACTTAATTTCCTGCTTAACATTCTAGATCAAATTTCTTATAAGAAAGGGCACAATATCAAAAGACCAAAACGGTGGCCAATCCAATCAACATGTATTGCCAAACTAATGCAATAAGCTGTTAGATCTAGCAACAATGCCCTGAAATCAAGTCAAACAAAAACTGCATCACCGATTGCATCACTCGATAAAATCTAACTAGTAGAAGGAATGGAAATAGCATCAAACAACCGTAAATCATCCTCTTGAATCAAGTTCAAAAAAGAAAAAGACTTCTACCAACGAAAATAAAAGAAATTCTCTAACAAAACAAAAAAATGAGTCCATGAGAAGGACAACCGGACAAGGAAGCATTCGGCAATTAGGGCCAACAGTGTCGCCGATTAGGAGGAGGAAGCGAAAAGGATTGCTAAACGGGCATCAGTGTCGTCGATTAGAGCAGGGGCATCATCAATTAGGGTAGAAACCAGAACCGGGGGGAGGGAGAAGGGGGGCATTCGGGGTTAGGGTTTGGGCGGGGTGGAGAGTGCTTAATTGCTTTGCTTGTAAAATGTTAATAACTTAATATAGATTTTTAAATTTTTTTTATTCAAATGCAATTCGGGTTTGGGTTGAGGTCAACCCAAGTTGAGCAATTATTAAATCAAGTTTGGGTTTGGGAAGAGCCAGCTTGAGCACTGTCCCAAATTGGGTTCGGGTTGAATATAACCCGAGTTGCACCTGTTGGGTGTCCTTGAGTTAAGGGCAACTTCGTCTTTTTAGATTTCTCGAGAGCATTGCAACTGTGGAAAATTCCTTTTGACCATTTTGTAATTTTAAAACGACTGTGGTCAATATGCAATTGTCAGCAAAGTCTTATGACTGCTCTGAAAGTTTCTCAGACCCTACGACAATAAATCCCCTTCCAAACCTAATTGCAGCCACGAAAATTGCAATCTTCGTCTCTGCGTCTCACGTTTTGAGCTGAAGAGGTAACCTTTTTCTATCGCCCCTGTTGAAGCTCGACGATAGCTCTAATTCTCTCTCTGCAGCAGTTCATCTCTCAAAGGTATACCGAATCTTTCTTTCTATCTTTCTACAGCTTCCGATTCCTTCTTTGGAATCGAAATTTAGCGTTTTTTGGACAGGGAATCCATCTAATATTGTTATCCGTCGAAGTAAATCTTGATTAGCCTTCTTCTTCTCTTGTCTTGCTTAATTTTGGCATCGTTAATCATGATTTAACCAAATACTACATGTTGACAGGTCATGGCCTGTACTTGAGCCATTTTCTGACTTGATTTTTATTTTTTTTGGAATGTATTGTTGACTTTATTAATTTCATCTATATGTGTGAATGATTGGGGATAAATTGGTTTTTACAGGTTATTGTTGCTAGCGAGCACCCGGATTGGTTTGACTTGATCTAATCATGGCTACTAGTAAGCATTCGATGCTTTTGTTGCTTCTTCTTTTAATTTTTTTTAAGGTTTGTTTGATATTTCATGTCCTTTTGTTATGGCAGAGGGGGCTGCTTTGAAAATTTATTAGTATCCTTCTGTATGTATTAGTGAGCATCTCATCTGTGGCCTTGTGCCAAGCATCCAGAGCATTTCATGTGATTGCCTGAAAAATTCTTATGTCCTTTAGCCAAGGTTGAAAGAACACTATGGCACAGAAAAAAAAGAAAAGAAAACGTCTGTTCAAGGGAGGTTATGACACATACTGATCATTTTTGAGCCTTATTATCTTCACGTAGGTCATTTTGGGACTTCTATCTCCTCAAAACCATTCACTTTTAACTGAGATTTCTTGCTTTAATCTACATTAAACAAAGTCAAATAATCTTGACTCACCCTTCTGCTTCTTCTCCTATTTATAGTCTTCCAGATATCAGTGTCAGCACCTTCATTTTAGTTACTTCCATTTTTCTCTGCCTCATATTGTGTTTTTTTAACTGTCTCTCTGCCAGAAAACATAGCTCTTCTCATCTTGTCATTGCTCAATGCATCTAGCTTATAGTTAAGCTATATTGATGCAACAAAATTTGAATGAAGTGAAAATTTCATCTCCTGTGTCAAATGAGATGGGACTCTCCTCCAAATCTTTATTTGGTACCCTATTATTCTGGAAGAGGCGGGGTTCAAAAAATGGAGTTATATTGGCACTTTGTCAGTTTTTGTTCTAAACCCTGAGTTCTAATTGAAACAGAAGGAAATGGGTCCAAAATTTTGTCTATGCATCAAAAAGGTTTCTCAATGGTCCCATCTTGGTACCTTGTGCTTATGTTTGATGCTAGTGGTATTTCCATTTCCAGTTTTACCTGGCTGCTAGATCTATAAAATAGCAGAAGCTACCTGACCTACTAGATCCTTCACATAAAAATAAGGGCAAGGGGCAATTTTATCCATCTCTAAATGTACACACCATTTTAGGAACAAAAGCATTTCAGTTATGTCAGACCAAGACAATGGCACTGTAAATGTTGGTATTTTTTGTTTACAACTATGAGCTGATTTTATGCAGGACTCCAGTTTGAGAATTCTTGTGAAGTTGGGGTATTCTCGAAGTTGACAAATGCATACTGTTTGGCAGCAATTGGAGGATCAGAAAGCTTCTATAGGTTAGTTTTTGGAAGCTATTGAGTGATTACATTGATTGATGCATTTAAGATCTGCTATTCACCTATTCTTGCCATCTTCAGTGTGTTTGAAGCAGAGCTAGCTGATGTTATCCCAGTCATTAAAACATCCATGGGAGGCATGAGGATAATTGGTCGACTATGCGCTGGTAAGTGTTGTATGGCTGCTCATATTAGAAGTTCAAAAGCCTCCTTTATGGTGGTATGCTTGACCTTTATAACTTTTTTCTTATGGAAATTAACAGGAAATAAGAATGGGCTTCTCTTGCCACATACAACCACTGACCAAGGTAAGTTTGATGCTAAAATGAAGTTCTCATTGGTAGGAATAGTCCAAAATTGTCTTCTTCTTCTACTTTGTTGGTATATGTATTTGTCCTTTAAATTTTTACATTGTACTTCTTTCAGAAAGAATGAAAAGAAACAAGATTTTAGCTCTGCTGAATGTGTTTCTATCTGAGGCAGTGGATAACAAATTTAATCATATGCTTTTAAGTTTTTAATGCTGGTAAATCTTACTTTTATTGAAAGACGTTACCCTCTTCCTTATTCTGAAAATGAGAAATGATTATTCCCCTTGATTGGTATGGGATTTATGTCAAGTGGGCATGGCCAAAATTCAAAATTTGAATTTCCATGGATTGGTGTGCGAAATTGTTTGCTGTGAGCTAACTGAAAAAAAAAAAAACTTCTATGCACATTATCATGTTAAAAATACTTCCTTTTCATGGTAACACATTTAGTTGTGCAATTGTCATGGTTCAAGATTCTTAAGAATCAGTAAGTTTTATAATGGTTGCACCTTGATTCATCTGTAGGTGCACTTGCATTTTAGAATTTGGCTTCCTTTAATGTTTTACTAATGAAATGAATTCCTTCAATGGTTCCCCCCTTTGTCTAGAGCTCCAGCATTTAAGGAACAGTTTACCTGATCAAGTGGTTGTACAACGCATTGAAGAGAGATTGTCTGCTTTGGGAAATTGTATTGCTTGCAATGATCATGTTGCTCTTGCTCACAGTGATTTGGATAGGGTAAGCACCAAGCACCACTGCGACCACCATGTTCACTTCTTCTTGCATGTGCTCGTTATGATGGTGCTTTTTTCCCCTGTACAACAACTTTGCCCTGTTTGCATGGATTCCTTCTATCTCAATTGGTTGGAATATATGACACACCAAATGAGTATGTGTTTCAGATATTTCCAAGTCATGATTCAATGATCTCAGCATACTGAAATTTACTGATTGATTTTGGATCATTCTGTAAATTAAATCTAGCTGTCAATGTAGCTCCAAATAATTCTTCTCTGTGGGTTGTCCACCTGTGTTTGTTTAAGCCTATGCTCTCCTTGCCTGGAGTCCATGGTGCTGAAGTTACGTAAGTTGACATTATGAGTAGCGTCAATGAACAACAAACAAATTTAATTTCAGGTGAACAAAGCTGTAGTCAGGTTGGTTACAGGTATTGACCCACTGAGAAGCCACACAAACAGAGGTTCCTCTACATCAATGTTTGTTTAAACTGAACCAGTTAGCTGACTTCAAACTGAATCAACCTTTTAGTTCATTTTATTGATGAAAGAATTGGGATGAAAAAAGGGATTTCTGACACAGCTTTGATTCAAGCTGTCTTGACTTGTTAAGTTGATGCTGATTTTATCCATGCTTGGAAGAGTTTTATATCATTGAGGACCCTTATGTTATTGCAGACCTCCTTATAAGATTGCTTGTGCTTTCTTCGTGTGGTCTCTGAATGAGATGCGCAGGAAACAGAGGAGCTGATTGCGGATGTTCTTGGAGTGGAAGTATTCAGGCAGACAATCGCTGGAAACATTCTCGTGGGTAGTTACTGCACCCTCTCCAACAGGGGTGGCTTGGTATGTACTGAAACAAATTCAGTTCTGTAGATGCAGATTTATGGGGTCTCATGCACCTGTATAGCATCTAATTTGCCCAGGCCATTAAACTGGAAACAATGTTTTTGTTGATCTGGACCGTTGGTCTTGGTCATTCCACCATTGGTGAAGATTGCCACTATCTTCCAGATTGGAAGATCCTGCCCCTGTTTGTTCACCACTCTTGTATTTTGTTGGATACATGGATTTCTAGGTGATTGATTGAAGAGTTTAGGTTTCCCAAGTCCTGGATATTCTGGCATTTGCTAGGAGATGTCTTTGATGATGGGCCAACAATTCTAAACTGTGAAAATGTGTGGACTCAGTTGCATTAGGGTAGTCTACCTATTTTGATTAATTATAACCCATAATTCTAGCATGAGATCTTTAAACTATCTCAATACATTGCAAACAGGTCCACCCACACACATCCATTGAAGACCTTGATGAACTGTCCACCCTCCTACAAGTGCCGCTGGTGGCAGGTACCGTTAACAGGGGTTGCGAAGTCATTGCTGCAGGGATGACTGTCAATGATTGGACTGCTTTCTGCGGATCTGATACTACAGCAACAGAGCTTTCAGTGATCGAGAGTGTCTTTAAATTGAGGGAAGCTCAGCCTAATGCGATTGTCGATGAAATGAGGAAGTCGTTGATTGACACCTATGTTTGAATCCGAAATGAAGAAGTCGTTGATCGACACCTATGTTTGAATACGAAATGAGTAAGTCGTTTATTGACGCCTATGTTTGAATCCTCCGAGTGTGGATTGTGTCTGTAATCAGTGGACTACACTGCAGCAGAGCTTTCCTTAACCGTGTCTTTTAGTCAAGTCGAAGGAAGCTCTGCCTTTTTAAATTTGATGGGGGAGATGACGAAGTCACGTATTCAGAGTTCTACTCATTACCCTGTCGTGCGGTCTGTTGAATATGGGTTTTCGCTGTGTCTTTCTTTAATTGCCACAAAGCAAATTTTATCCAGCCAAAGGGCAGCATTTTCAAATTGAGAAATGTTCCAAGTTACTCTCTATGGCTGCGTTTACATTAGTTTTGTTTGTTTTTTCTTGTTGGATTGTGGGCTACTTTTAAGAAAGAGGTGATTCTTATAATGACTGAATTGTGGGTATTTTTTGGATTTGCTTCTTAGCATGCCGTTGTTACAGAATACGCCGTTTTTCATTTGGAAAAAGGCCACATATAGGAGAAGCGTTGGCAAGTGGAAGGAGAAAAAAGTCTAAAATATCTGCTTTGTGCAGGAAACCGTCCGGTTACCTGTGCCTGGTTTGCAATACAGTGTCATTCTATGGATCTTTCCCCATCTTCTTTTATGGCATTATCATTGGAATGCAAAAGATAGGAGGAGTTGAGTGTTTGGGAATGGGAATGAGAAAAAAAAGGTTGAAAAGTTTTTCTTCCTTTTTAAAAATCTTTCAACGTGATTTGATATGTTAAATATCTAATAATTCTACTTTTTTCAATTATAACCTACATTTTCAATCATTGTTTCTTATTTTTTGGTGTAAAAAAATATTTATTTTGTTTTTATTTATTGTATTTTTATTTATTATTTTTTGTCATATCACATCATTTACTTTTTTCCTTTTGAATCAAGTTTTTTTCTTCTCTCTTTTTTCATTGCCAAACATATTGAAAAATTCCCAAAAGTTAATGTTATCAAGATCAAACCAGCTGGTCGAACCAGTTTGGCTGTGAACCAATCAATTGGTTGGTCCGGTCTAGCTTAGTTTGATTCAATATTAGAATTTTTCTAATTTTAATGTTATGAATAGAATAAAAGGATAAAATAAATAATATAATATTATAATAAAAGATCTATATATTTACATTAATATTTATGTTTTAGATTTTCAAAATCATAATATATTATTTAAAAAAATAAAAAATAAATCAGTTCATCTAGTTCAACCATACGGTTGAGCCGATTGGGCTCTAAACTAGACACTTGACCAGTTCGGTTTAAATAACATTGTTAAAAATGAATATTTGACAAAATGTTAAAAATGAATATTTGACAAAACAACAGCCAAAAAAGGATATTTGACAAAACAATAGTTGTTTTGGTTTAGTTG
>JAYJMB010038139.1:0-33376 GCA_036873735.1 Pouteria campechiana | reverse complement strand
GTTATATAAATTGTGGTAGGGCCTGGAGGTGGCCATATTATATTTGGATATTTATGATATAATTCTTGTGGATTAGTCTGTTATATACAGGATAATGGTGGTAAATTAGGGGAGACTCTGTCAGAATTTCCTCTGAATTTACCACTAGTAATGCTCAGTGTATACAAGGATTACAGATCTTCTACTATGAAAGAAGATCTAAAATGTTCAAAAAGAATGATATTAAAACTTTCAAAAGAAGCCATAAAGTATATTTGAAGATATGACGTTCAAACTATAATGAGTGACCAAATATATCTTCTATAGATAAAGTCAGTATCGGACAACACTTGCCTCAGTCAGATTTAGACAAATCATTCCATGGGCAAGTCAGATAAATTTCTCAAATACAACATCTATCCATAACAAGAGATGAATTCAGATTACAGAAGCAAGATACAAAATGAAACTGAACTCAAACAAATGTAGGGCTAAAAATGAAGTCAAACTAACCAATTATTTGTCTCTCATATGGAGTCTATCTCAACCAAAAAAGGAGAAAAAATAATTTGTCTATGACATACTACAGATCAAGCAGAAGCAGCAAAGTGGCCGTAGATGAATAATTTACTTTGTCTGTCATCTTTGTTTACAATTCATCTGTTACTTGCAACAAACAAACTAATAGACAAACTACTTAAAAGACATCATTTATGCCTTCCAAATTCATCTATAGCTATCTAAAAATAAATTAATAGATGAAGTTAATTTGTTTGTCAAACTATTGTGAAGAAACCTTATCCACACTATCAAGAGTTATCTGCAACTTACTGCAAACTAAGCTACTTCGTTTGCTGAACAGTAAAAAAAGAACTTCATCTGCACCTTTATAATTAATCTGTTACTTATCATAGACAAACTAGAAGACAAAGTGAAAGTGCTACAATGGACTTAGGTATATGTGCAAAGACAAATTTGTCTACTATATCTTATAGGTCTACTCAAAGCCAATTTATCTACTACTTAAAAGAGAAAAACTGGACTTGCTCAAACAAAGTCCTCAGATAAATTACAGTAGAATTACTATGGCACATCATGACGAGTAGAAGCTACTTATTAACTATCGGACAAATCAAGCTTGGTTGAAGATGGATAAAAATTCAAAAGAAAGCAACCTTCCCTCTGATAAAGATTGCAACTCTTAGAGGCTACATCTCTTCAAGTTTAATATGTATCTTTCCAAAAGAATGAAAGATTCAGTCATGTAAAATGTCTTCATCCGCTATTTGCCAAAACCCAAAAAGCATCTTCTTCAAGGATAGCGCTGCAAGATTTCCAGCTAGAACAAGTTTATCAAGAAGATAGCTTATCAATGAGAGAAAATTTAGAATAGTCTTCAACATTCAATAAAAGCCATCTACCTCCAATAGGCAAAAATTTCTGGAGTATAAAGGTTGTGCAGTGTCAATGGAGAAGGTTGAAGAAGCTGAGAGAAAAATGAAAAGAAGAAAAGTGATTAAAAGAGTAATTTCTCTTAATTCAATGCCTCCTCCAAGATATTCAGGCTCCATTGTGCTAATAGATGATGAGCTTCAAAGATTTATCATAATCATATTTTTGGAATATTGATATCTTTTGAGCTTCAACAAGTAATTATTTTATATGTACTTAAATTTTATACAAATTGGCCTAGTATAGAGGCAAAGTGATGTACAACTTGAGTGTTGTTGCCCCCTAGAGTTGAAATCCAAAAGAATGCTGGGAGCACTTTGTTTTTGCCCCTCGGAGTTGAAATCCAGAAGAGTATTAGGAACATTAATTTATGGCCCCTAGAGCTAGAATCTAAATGAGTGTTAGGAATACTAATTGATGCCCCTAGAGCTAGAATTTAGAAGAGTGTTGAGAGCACTAATGTATTCCATTATAATTGATAGTAAAACCCAAGGCACAGTAAATGCTCTTTTGGAAGAGTGGACGTAGGGACAGGGGTGCCCAAACCACTCACTATAAAAATTATTGTGTGTATTGTCTGCTTAATCCTTTACTTTTTATGCTATTATCTTATCATTACATATCACATATCATTACACACACAGGATAATATGCTTGAAATGAGAATAGTTAAGGAAAGTAAATCTGTGTGAAGATTAGATATCACGATTAAATGAACAACAATGAAAATTACATATACATTATAATATTATTCCTGCTTGGCACATTAATTTTTATTTGGCCATAATTTTCATATGCTCAATTCACCCCTCCCCTCTTGAGCTATCTGCTACATGGGACCAACAGTGGTATTAGTGCAGGCTTCACAAGTTAATCTTGATTACCAAAATTTAACTTGTCAAGAGATTCCCACGGCCAATTCCACAACACTCTATGAATATCTATTATAGTTCTAGAAACTCAAAAATGCATTGTCTCCCACTAAGTTTATTAAATTATCTACATGTGACTCTATTTAAGATACATGAGAAATTATATATGATAAAGCTAAAAAGGTACAAAAGACCCATGCAATTGATTCGATGCAGGAACAAGAAACATTAGAAGAATCAAGCTATACAAGATTCAGAGGAGCTGAAGACAAGCAAGTAAGCATTTTTCAATATCATAGCAATTCAAGACAATTGATTAATCTTTGAAAGTAAACTTTAAACTTTCAAGAAATTTATGATGATTTTAAAGCTTTGATTAGATTGCTTCAAAATTAAGAATATATTATTCTAAATTGTTTTTTGACCTACACATTAAGTTATCTATGAAAAATGCTCTAAACCATATATGCTCATCACTGTTTCACTCATGCACATAATGTAAAGTCAAGAGATTAGTCATTCAAATCTTTATAAATTAAAATCTCCTAATCATAAGTGAGCCTCACAGATAATATCAAGCTCTTAGACAATCATGCATGTCTTGGACCAAAAATAAATTGAAAATCACATCATTTTATATATGCTTGTGGATGAAGTCACTACTTTGTCTGTAGATTTATCTGAAGCCATCTAATTTATCTGAGGTCCTTGAGGTTTGTCACTAGACTCGATAAAAGTCCATCTTTTAACCTCATCTCAAACTTACCTCTCCTATTCACTGTTAGCAACAGAAAATCCCCTCATCAGAAGAAGGAGATTCAAATATCCTTTGTTCCCTTTTTCACTCCTCCTCATCTTGCCCCATTTTTCACTTTCTTACCTCGCCGCCAAGAACCCCTAAGATCTTCTCATCAAAATCCACCTCAAAACCCTAAAACCTCAACTGATGGAGATGGTGAATTCAAGAATAGCAGAGATGACTCCAGCATCCACATCTAGCAGAAGAAGAAACAGAGAAGAATCAAAAGAGATGCATCCACCTCACAAACTAAGGGTTCAAAGAAACAAGTTTCCTGAGGTAACCTTTCAAAAAAATGAAGAAAAGTATGAGGTAACCTTAGTAGAAACTAAGGGTTACCATGAGCTCACGAGTAAGTATGATAAAAAGAAAAGTATTGAAAGGAAAGGTAATTGATTTTAATTTCTTCGAAGAGATGAAGATGGAAGTGTGTAGCTGGATAAACTTCTAGGGGTGGAATGAATTCATGAGTTGCAAAGACAAATGTTATTCTAAAATGGTAAAAATACTTCTTTGCAACTATGATCCTAAACTGAAAAAGTCTTGGATTAGAGATAGGGAAATAAATATGTCTCCTAAAAGCATCAAAGAATGCTTAAATCTCCCCATGATTGAAAGACAAACATTTGAATGGCCAACACCCAGAAGAGAGTTGTTTTCACAACTAACAAGGATAGCTATTAGTGATGATGTAAGGAATCTAAATCCCAAGAATCTAGATTTGAATCTAAAACATGCGCTCAATATCCTTAACAACAACATCTATTCCAAAACTAGAAGTAGGGATAACATTCCTAAAGGAGATGCAAGGGTTCTCTCGACACTGAAATGTAAGAAGAAACTAGATTTAGCCAAACTCATGTTTGAACATCCTTATCAAGTCAAATCATCAACAAGACATCCTCTGCCCTATGGAATGACAATGAACATGTTAAGAAAGGCACAAGTAGATTTCTCAATGAGGTACCTGATAAGTACTCAGACATGGTTGATGAAGTGACACTAAAAAGAATGGAAATATCTATAGCATCAGATGATATAGTCACTGAAAAAGCAAGAAGCCCAGAACAACCAAAAATGAGTAAGGAAAGAAGAAGGAGAAGAAGAGAAAAAAGGTTTGAATTAGTCTGAGAAGAAAGGTAAGAAGCCCTTTCAATAGCAGCAGAAGGAGTCGTCACTTCATACATACAAATTGATGAAATAGGTGGAGAAGCTATCACAGAAAAATTTGTGGCCGAAATGATAGATAAGCTGAGACAAGATGACTTCACTATTGAAGAAAAAACAAGAATAGAAAATCAAGATCCTGTATCTTATGTCAAGATCATATACATTCAACCTCCACAGCAACAGAAGTCGAGGCAGCAGCTACATTGTCTCCACCCCACAACACAAATCCATTCAGACCAACTCATCCATCTCCACCAACTCATACCACTCCACAAGACCTAGAGAAAATGCTTACCAACATTGAAACATTCCTTTCAGCTCTCAATGTTAGGATGGATTTAATGGATCAAAAACTAGACACTCTTATCTCCTTAGCTAAATCCCTCAAAGGTCAAACACAACCATCTCAATCTTCTCTACAATTTTCTCCGGTTCATAAGTCCAAACTTCTCTACACTCTTATTCCTCACTTGCACCTTCATCCTCTCGCTCCCATCACTCACCTTCTAATTTTTCCACTCCCACATCCTCATCACTTCCATCTCCATCTTAGTTAGTTGGCAAACTTTCTGATTCAGAAATATCTCTCACTCAAATTTTTTAAATCCATAAAAACTACTTCTAAGAAAAACATCCATCCTTCATCAGGTGTCTCCCATGTTACTTCTCAACCTAATCCTTTCATTCCTAGAATTAGGAGATTCACTCTTGCATCTTCCATACCTCCATACAGAGATGTTGTCATAATAGAAGTAGTTGTACATTCCCACTCTGAAAAATCTTATCACTATCTTCCTACTTTAAAAGATCCATGTGAATTTGTATCCCCCAATATCTCTGTTCCACTCTAATAAAACTTAACAAGAAAATAAGATTGACCAAAAACAAAGAATAAATGAACATGCTTACTCTAAGTTGAAAGCCCAAAAGGTAAGTTTCAATTATTTAGATCTTCCATTCCTACATTTTTATGACTCGAAATTCATAAAACTTAACACTGACATCATGAAAAAGCCTTTTCCTAAAAAATTCAAGTCATAATTTCCAAACATAGACAAATTTGTTGATAAGTTCAAACTAAATTTCAAGGGACCATCAACCCAACTCCTCCTCAATCACATGCTCCAATATCTTTTAAATCAGCTTCGAGGGTACCACCTCGTGTCGTTCTTGATGCATGGACCCTATTATGTTTTATCTTCCATACGATGTATATTTACAGTGCAGGTTCATGCAAATTTATGCATATTTTGTAAAATTACCTTCACCCATTACAGAATTTGATAATCCAGATTAGTTTGAAAGGCTAAGAGTAATTAAACCTTAAAGAGTTGTTTCCTTAAAATTTGGTATTTCATCATCCATCTTAACAATTTCTTCATCCTGCAATTCTTCTTCTAAGCCTACACCTTCTTCAGCTAGCACTTCTTCTTCTGAGTCAACACCTCTTTCCCTCACTTTAGCCAATCCTCCTCCTTCTTCAAGATTCAAAATTCCGGTCTCTAAATCCAAGCCTCCTCTCTCTAAGACATTCATTTCTAAACCTTCAAAAGTTGGTGACCTTTCAGTGAACTATAGACATATTAACCTCATTTCCATAAGTTACAATTTGTACAATAAGAGGATGGTAGTCAATGCTCAAGCAATTATTCAAGCAAAGCCTCTTCCTTATTCATATTTAGTCAATCCTGAATTTCAGCTTCAACTCAAGGTTGTCAACTACAAGAATAACACTATACAACCTAAGGATAATGTCTAATCTGCTAAATATATTTTTCTTTGATTTCGTACATCATACATTCATCTTGTACATCAATAAAATATACATTTTAGATAGTTTATAGCTTTTCAATATTGCTTGAATGTTGTTTCTTGGAAACTATGTTGAATCTCTTGTACTTTACCTTTTTGATTTTGACAAAAAGGGGAAGAAATATAGTGAAACTTGAGTTAAATTACAGAAGTATAGAGTAAAATAAAGTAATTATTTAGGAGTAGTCACATAAGCTAAAACGGTGCACTAAGTTAAGGGGACCACTAATACAAATATTTGTTCTTAACTTAACTCTTATGTGCATTCACACTTATGACTATTTTTACTCTCTTAAAAGGTATTTCATTCAAATGTTTTATCATCATCAAAAAGAGGAGAATGTTGAAGCAAATGGTATATTGCAAACAACCAAGTTTTGATGATGAGCATCAATATATGAGTGAACACTTAAGGTACTGACAGTTGTATTCCAAAGCATCGCAGGAACAAATATAAATGATATAGAGGAAAATAACTCAAATATAGTGGACAGTGTATACAAAGATTACATCAACAAGGAGATCCACTACATTGAAAGAAGATCTAAAATGCTCTGAAAGAATGGTACTAAAACATTGAAAAGAAGCCACAAAGCATATCTGAAAATATGATGTTCAAGCCTCAATGAGTGACAAAATAAATCTTCTATAGATAAAGTCAATATCAAATAACACATGCCTCGACCAGATTCAGACAAATCATTCCACAGACAAGTTAAATAAATTGGCATATACAACATCTATTTGTAACAAAGAAGAGATGAATTCATATTGCAAAAAGCAAGAGACAAAATGGATCTAAACTCAGACAATTGTAGAGCTAAAAAGAAAGTCAAATTGACTAAGCATTTATCTCTCACATGAAGTTTGTCTTGACCAAAAGGAGAACAAAGAATTTATCT
The DNA here is from genome assembly GCA_036873735.1 of Pouteria campechiana. NCBI lineage: Eukaryota > Viridiplantae > Streptophyta > Magnoliopsida > Ericales > Sapotaceae > Pouteria > Pouteria campechiana. Next base: position 26,390 of record JAYJMB010038139.1, on the reverse strand, counting down.
ATAACTTACTATAGATGAAGTTGAAGACGAAGTAGAAGCGACATAGTGTCCACAGATGAATAACTTACTTTGTCTGTAATCTTTGTTTACAATTCTTCTATAACTTGCAATAGATAAATGAACAAGCGAATTCCTTGAAAGACATTGTACGCCCCTTCCAAATTCATCTGTAGCTCTCTACAAAAAAAATCAATAGATGAAGTCAATTCATCTATCGAACTACTATGAAGAAACCTTGTCCACGCTTTTAAGAGTTGTCTATAACTTACTATAGACAAACCAACAGACAAAGCTAGTTCATTTGGTGAGTAGTGAAAAAATAGCTTTGCCTGCACCTCTACAATTCATCTGTTATTTATCACAAATAAACTAGAAGACAAAGTAAAAGCATTATAATGGACTTAGACAAATGTGCAAGGACAAAGTTGTTTACTATATCTTATGGGTCTACTTAGAGCCAATTTGTCTGTTATTTACAAGAGACAAACTGGTTAGAAAAATTATGGCTGAATTATTCTGGCACATCATGATGAGTAGAAGCTACTTATACCAAACAATGTCAGTTGTACTCTACAGTCAAATTTTCACTTGAAGCAGATCTTATTAACTACCAAACAAATCAAGCTTAACTGAAGATGGAAAAAAATTCAAAGGAAAGCAATCTTTGCTTTAATAAAGATTACAACTCTCAAAGGTTGTCCCTTCAAGTTTAATGTGAGTCTTTCTAAAAGAATGAAAGAGTTGGTCATGTAGAATGTCTTCATCTGGTGTCTGCTAAAATCATAAATACATCTTCTTTAAGGATAGCACTACAAGCTTTCCTGCCAAAATGAGTTTATCAAGAAGACACCTTTTTAATAGGAGAAAATTTAGAATGGTCTTTAAGATTCAATGAAAGCTAGATACCTCCAATAGGGAAAATTTTTGAAGGAGTTTAAAGGTAGTGCAGTATTAATGAAGAAGGTTGAGGAAGTTAAGAGAAAAAGGAAAAGAAGAAAAGTTCTTAAAAGAGTAACCTCTCTCAATTAGATAATGCTTCCTCCAAGATATTCAATCTCTATTTCATTGATAGATGATGAGCTTCAAAGATCTATCATAATCATATTTTTGGAGTATTGATATCTTCTCTGCTTTAACGAGTAATCATTTTATATGTACTTAAACTTTGTACAAATTAGCCTAGTAAAGAGGCAAAGTGATGTACAACTTGAGTATTGTTAATCAACCATATGAGTTGGAGTGAGCTCAAGAAAACCACTATTTTTATGCCACTTAGAGTTGAAATCCAAAAGAGTACTAGAAGCACTGTGTTTTTGCCCCTTAGAGCTGGAATATAGAAGAGTGTTGGGAACACTAATTTATACCCCCTAGAGCTAGAATCTAGAAAGTGCTAGGAGCACTAGTTATCCCACCTAGAGTTGAAATCCAAAAGACTACTGGGAGCGTCAATGTATTTCATTATAATTGATAATGGAACCCAAGGCACAATGAGTATGCTCTTGGAAGAGTGGATATAGGGAACCCAAGGCATAATGAGTGTACTCTTGGAAGTGTGGATGCATGGACAGGGTTCTTGAACCACTATAAAAATTATTGTGTGTATTGTCTGTTTGATTATTTTACTTTGCATGCTACTATCTTATTATTATATTTCACATATCATTAAACACACACACACATGATAATCTGCCTAAAATGAGAATAGTTAAGGAAAGTTGAATCAGTGTAAAGAGCAAAAATCATGATTAAACGAACAACTATGAAGATTACATATACATCATAATATTATTCTTGCTCGGCACATTAACTTTTATTTGGCCATAATTTTCATATGCTCAATTCACCCCTCCCCACTTGAGCTATCTACTATATTGGACAAATAGATTCTTCAAGGTACAAGGTTAGGCAATCATCTAAGTCAAGAAGGGGCTTTGGTTTATAGTTTTGGGGTGTGTGGGGAGGATCCTTTAACAAAATGATGTTTTTTAGAAAATTGGGATCATCAAATCAGAGATGGGAGGTCTTGGGTTGTGAAAGGTTTGTTTTAGGATTGAAGGATGAGGAAATGGTTTCATTGATCTGCTTTCTAGCTAGAACCTCTTAGGAGGTCATTTTGAATTTCTTGGTAGGCTTTGTAGGGGTTGGTGGAGTTGGTTTTGGTAGTGAGGAGGGATGGATTGTGGGAGTTTGGATTGAGGCTCTAGAGGTGGGTGAGGTGACAGGTTTGGGAGGTTGCACTAATTGTGGTGGTGTGGGGTTGGCTTGAGGTGGTTGTGGAGGAGGTATTGGCTATTGGACTTGGGGCAGTGTGGAGAGTTCAGGTTCTATGGTTGGTTGCTTAATAGGTTCAAACACATCTAATTCACTATCAAAGGAATCAAATGAGGTGGTGGTTGAAGAGCTTAGGAAGGTTGTATGCTGTGTAGATTGAGGTGGTAATGGGGGTTGGTAAGGGATAATGACTAGAGTTGGAATTTGAGTTAGTTGAGGTGTGGGAAGTTTTGATGGGTGATAAGGAAAGGTGGTTTCAAAGATGTGAGTCTCTAAATGAAGAATGTCTATGTGGGGGTTGGATGGTTGAGGATGGATAGGTGTGGGTGTAGGAGAAGGGTGAGAGGATCAAATTGGTGAAGAGGTTTTGTGGAAAGGCAGGAAGGGAAAGGATTGGGTTGAGGATTGGTCTAGGTGAGGTTGACCTCTAATAGACCCAACTATGGAGATTAGTATATCTAGTTTCAGGTGCACGATTACTCAATCTTTTCTATCCTATGGTGAAGGGTTGAAAGGGAGGTTTCTAGGTTAGTGATCCTAGATTGGATTGGTTGAAGGTGGGAAAGAATAATGGTTTCAAAGATTTGTGGAGTGGGATAGTTGGGTTGAGAGGGTTGAGGTTATGGTTGTTCTGCTTGGGTAGGTCTAATGGTAAAGGGGATAGATGAGGTTGGGCTAGTTAGGTGGTGGATGGAGCTACTACTACTGCAGTACTCTCTTCTCTCTAATGTCTTCTTCTCTCACTGATTCTTCTGTTCTGATGGCTTCTTCTTCTTCTTCTTGTCTTGCTACTATTTCTATTCCTCTTCCTTCTTCTTCTTATCGTCCTTCTTCTTCCTCTACTCTTCTTATCTTTATTTATTCTGCTTTCCTTGGTTTGTCATATATCTAGCTTGCTTGAGTTCTCTTGAAACCAATTCTCTTCAAAGTAGCTAGATTCAACATGTATGATCCTCTAAATCCTTCTCCTTCTTCTTCAGATAGATCCACTCTTACCATCCTCAGGAATCTTAAGAAGACCATTCCATAGGGAAGTGGGAATCTAGATGTTTATCTTGACAAGAAATATGTGGTATATCATGAGATATGCAAGATCAATCCTCTTATTATTTTTTAGAGTCATGGGATTTTTGCTTCTTTTTCTGACAACTGATCCGTCCCTCCAATTTTGGGATGAATATTATTGATAACTAAAATGTGGGCCAACTTAAGATCTAAATAAAGATGACTAGCATGAAGGTGATTTTCTTTCTCTCTAATCTCCATATCTCCATACCTACTAGTTCAGAAAACAAATCCTTGCCTCTCAGTCTCAGATTGAAAGCCTTTCTTATACTTTCAGGAGATAAGTCAATTTCTGTCTCTCCTGCCCATGACTTGTGTGTGTTCGAGTTGTAGTTGCTAGCTAGGGCTTGAACTATCCTAGTGTAGCATAAGTCTTTGTAGCTCAAAAACATCTCCCATCCTAACTTAATCCACTTACACACTTCTAGATTCAACTAGGTTTCTCCAAATGTATCAAAGTAAAACACTTTGCCTCTTATGATTTTTTTTATTTCATAGTTCTTCATATATTTGAGGTAAGTAGACTTTCGGTTATTGAATATTACCTCAAGAGTGTTGCTACCTTCCAATCTTCCACTCTTTAATGGAGTCAATTCCTCTGATTCTTCTCCTTCTCTTCTTCTTCCTCTGGATTCAACATTTGTAAACTTTGCTATTTTATTTGGCCCCTTTTTCCTCACCATGGCAATAGGTGGGTTTAGGGTTTAGGAGATTTTGGTTTGGGATTCAGTGAGAAAGGGATTTTCTAAGGGTTTCGGAGGTGAGGAAATGAGACTTTGAAGAGGGGAAATGAGGTGGAAATTGTTCAAATGGGTGTAGAGAGTCTAAAATAGGCACAAATTTGAACCATCAACTTTAAAATTGGATTTCAAATGAGAGGAAAGATGTTTTAGAGGTTCTAAAACTAGGGTTTTAAGATGCTCATGAAGATCCTAGGGTTTTAAGGTTTTAAAAAGGTTAAAGATGGTTTTAGAAGCTCTAAAGTTATAAGTTCAAAGGTTCTGAAGGTGTTTTAATAGACGTTGAAAGGCTTTAGACTTTCTGAAACAGAAATAGGCTTGAGATTCAAAGGCTCTGAAGTAAGGTTTCAGAGGCTCTAAAGGTGAAAAGAATTTCAGAGAAAATTAATTTAAGTGCGGAATTAACATGCTATGACCTCTGAAACTCTTTTTCAGATTTTCTGAAGTAATATCTGAAATGATCTAATTATGAAATTATCCAAAATGATAATTACAAAAGATTTAACTAGGATTGGAATTTGTATTTGAGACCTTAAACTATTAAGTTCCCAAATTGGCTTGAAATATGCCTTGGAACTGTAATGATATTAAGGATTAATTTCATTCTATTTAGCATAATTTTCAGCATCTAATGCATACAAAATGTAATTGGCATGCATATAGATAAAATAAGGCATTGAAAACATGTAACTAAAAGCATCACATAATGATCATATGATAAACTAATCATGCACAAGGATCTAATAAACCTAAATCCCTTCTAATCTTACAAAATATATCCTTTGGAAGTAGCTTAATAAAATTATCTACTAATTGGTCTTCAGTTGGTACATATTCCAAGAAGATATTATGGTTTTGGATATAATCTCTAATAAAATGGTGTCTAGAATATAAAACTAAATTCTTTGTAAGATTTATAACACTGGTATTATCACATTTAATGGGTGTATTAATATATGTTAGGCCAAAATCACTCAATTGCTATTTCATCCAGAGGATTTGGGCACAACAATTGCCTACAGCTACATACTTAGCTTCAACAATTGATAGTAAAACATGTCTGTTTCTTAGAAAAACTGATAATAAGATCCTGAGGTAATCTTCCTATTTACCTACTATTAACTCAAAATTTAAACCTCTCGGATACCATAAACTGAGGTCTGGTGTATCTAAAAGGTATCTAAAGATTCTCTTAATAGTAATAAGACGTAACTCTTTAGGACTAGACTAGAATCTACCACACATGCTGACCCTGAACATAATATTTAGTCTACTGGCGGTCAAATACAATAGAGATCCTTGTTAATTATGCACCTATATAATTTTTTATAGATTAATTTACCCTTCTCATCTTTGTTAATTTTAATAGAAGTGTTCATTGGAGTTCCATAACGCTTTCTGTCTTCTAAGTTGAACTTCTTCAGAAATCCTTTTGTATACTTGGCTTAGCAAATGAAGATCCCTTCTTTCATCTGCTTGACTTGCAGGCCCAAAAAGAAGTTAGCTCTCCTATCAAGCTCATTTCAAAATTACCTTGCATGATCTTAGAAAACTCTTAACATAATTTTTTATTAGTAGCTCCAAAAATGATATCATCAACATAAATTCGAACAATCAAGATATCATTTATATCATGCTTAATGAAAAGTGTGGTATCTATCTTACCCCTTGAGAAACCTTTCTCAATCAAAAATTTACTTAGCCTCTCATACCAAGCTCTAGGAGCTTGCTTCAAACCATAGAGGGATTTCTTGAGTTTAAAGACATGGTTTGGATCATGAGTACCTTCAAACCTAGGGTTTGCTTCACATATACCTCTTCATTAATTAAATGATTCAAGAATGCACTTTTAACATTCATCTGGTATAGCTTGAAATTCTAATGGATGCAAAAGCTAAAGGTATTCTAATGGCTTCTATCTTAGCAACAAGGGCATAAGATTCTTAAAAATTAATCCTTTCTTCTTGACAATACCCCTTTGCTACTAATCTTGCCTTGTTTCTCACTATAATTCTAGATTTATTAAGTTTGTTCCTAAAGACCCATTTAGTTTCTATAATAGATTGATAGTTTGGTCTTGGAACAAGAGTCCACACTTCATTTCTTTTAAACTGGTCTAATTCTTGACTCTAGTTGAGATATAAAGTCAAAATTACCACAAATTTAGTGATAAGAAAATCTAGTCCTAATTCTATTATAGACATCACCAATTATTTGGTTTTTCATATAAGCATTCATGAACCTCCAATCTTTGGGAAGAGATATGTGTTACCATCCTCATTTAACTCATCTGTTGATGGTCTAGTCTAACACCTAGGTGTTGAAAATGAGAAAAAAATTTGTTGAAATATGTATTTGGGTATTTTAGATGATTTGAAGGAGAAGTATATGAAATGTAATTAAATTTTAATGTGAGTTAGGTGAATTTAGGAGAGAATTTGTGATAAGTTAAGTAGTGGGTTAAACATTGGTATGATTTGAGTATTTGAGGGGGATTAAAATGTACTTTAATGTGATTTCATTATATATCATTATTATTGAGGGATTAAATACTTGAGAGTAATTTAGGTTTGAAGTGGAGAAAAATCCACAAATTAGGGGACAGCAAGTTGATGTCGTGGCACTGGAAAAGGGTATCATGGCATTGTTTCAAAAGAGAGGAGGTTTTGGCACTTAACAGGTGGATGGCATGGCATTAGATTTGGATGTATCAAACTGGATGCTGCAACATCCAAATTTGATGCCACGGCATCACTTCAGCATAGGCCAAAAATTTTGACATCCAGCAAGTTGGTGCTATAGCACAGGTTTTTGGTGTCACTGCATTGATTCTGTGGTGTGTCAGAGCAACAGAAAATTTGACTTTCTAAGGATGAACCCTATTCCTTTTTTTCATTTTATCCATCCTGTTCTTCTTCCTCAATGCCATTTTTCTTCCCCTAATCCCATTATGCCTCATTTCTCACCTATTTTGCCAGTAAAAATGGAGATTTAGATGGGTAATCACTCAAGCATCTCTTCTAGCTTGGGTTTTTGATGTTTGAATGGTGGGCAATGGAAGAAATTTAGTTTTTGGCGATTGGAGGGAGATAAGGGAAGCTTTAAGCTTGGATTTTCATCCATGGGTGAAAGTTATGCTTGATTTCCATGGTAAGATGCTTTCCCCCATTTGAATTTGAGTTTTATATTTGTTACGGTTTTATGTACAGTCACTTTAGGGGTTTTCTTATTAAATTCATGGGGTAAATGATGTCTGCATATTTAATAATATTTTGGAACTTAATTAGGCATGACAATTGATGATTTGGCTTGCTAGGGTTTGGTGAGTAGTGGAGTTTTGGGAAAAATGATGAATTTGACATGGAAAGCATGGGGAAATGATTTTATGAAGTGATTATAATGATTTGGGAATAAGAAATTATAAATTTGGTTTGCTAGGGTTTTTTCCCATTTGTTAACAATGAATTTTTGGGAAAGATGATAGGGTTTTGTAGTTAGAAACATGGGGAAAATGACTAATTTATGCTTAATGATGTTTTGGAACTTAATTGGGCAATAAATTGATAACTTGGTATGATTAGGGTTCTTGGGAATAGTAAAAATTGGGAAACTTCATGAGTTAAACATGAATACCATAGACGAAATACATAATTTATGATTTATAATATTTTGGGACTTGTATGGAGTGATTTGAATATGTGAATTCAGATTTGTAACATTGACCTAATTGAGTTTTTTGTATAAAAGCTATATGAACCATGAATTGGCTAAGTTTGAAGTATTATTGAGCTATTTTTGAGTTGTTTAAGTATTAGTCATGTCATGTATAAGATAAATGAGATAGATAAGATGTAATATATGGTAAATTGATAAATGGACTTGAATTGGCTTGTTATTAAATGAGATTGCTACTCTACACAAGATCATCTGAGAATGATGAAAAGTCATAGAGCTCGAGGAGTTATGGAACTTGAGGACTTAAGAAGTAAGTAGATGCTCCATTGTTTTGTTTGAATGTATGATTGGTTGAGGATAATGAATATCCTATTGATTTGAATCCGAGCTTGTATGTTTTGGTTGAGGATATTGAATATCCCATATTTGTTTAAGGTTGATATTATTTGGTTATTAGGGATGGTGGGTATCCCTTGGATTGAAATAAGTAGTTTTAAATTATGATATGGATATGTGATTGTTGAGGATAAAGTGTATCCTCTAATTTTGTTTAGAAATGGATTTTGTAAATTACACAATTGTGGATATGATTATGGATATGCTATGTTAAGGATTATTGAATGAAATAGAAAGAATTATGTATTATGTTTTAATGTTGGTAATGATTATATATTCAGGATGTGAACATGTGATGTTCTTGACTATTGATTATTGATATTTGGATATGCCTACTTATTGAGTTGCCTAAACTCACACCTTCTTGTTTAATTTTTTGCTGATAGGCCAAATGAAGACTCTCAACTGTGGATTGGGATTGATGAGCAAGTATAGAAGATGTTCGGTTGGATGTTTGAATGAGTTGGAGATTTATGAGAAAGACTAAAGACATTATGGTGGAATGATGGATAGGGGTTTTCACCCCTCTTTGAAATTGTAAATGGTAATTATGTAAGTGTGTAAGTAAGGTATTTCAATAATTTCAATTGATGTATAATAAAATGCATTGACATGTCATAACAATTTAGTTATGTAAGTATAAGTAGATCTGTATAATGATTTCCCTAAGGTGTATTGCCATCATGATAGCTTATGATCCTACGCAATTGTTGGTATGTTATGTTTATGATAAAAAAAATTTATAGTTATTAAGGTTATTATTGTGCATGATTATTGTATCCTAGGTATTGATCATGATATTTTTAGGGGAGACTGCTAGATTTTTAGCAAAAATTTCATTTAGGAATGGGGAAAATATAGTGTAATTAGGGAAAATACTGAAAAGTCTCTTAGGGCGGGGCATATAGAATGGAATCCAAGCACCCTCACCCTAAAAGTGAGGAAACTATAATGAAAATATATAGAAATGATCTGGGTTGCACCTCCAAAGGCGAGGCATGACAAAAGTTTAAGAAAAACTTATAAATGAAATAATTAAACACAAGAGATTCATTTGGAACCAAACCTCTTTTACTTAGATTAATTTTGATGATGAATATGTTTAACCAACCAAGTTTTGATGATGAGCAAAAGCATACGAGTGAACATTTTAAGCTACCAATCAATATTTTCCAAGTGTGCAACAACGAACATTACATTAGGGAAATAATTCATTTGGACAGTGCACACAAGACCATGTCAAAGACAAGATCCACAAATTTATAAGGAAGAAAATGTAAATCCCCATAAGAGAAAGAATGACACTGAAATTTTGAAAATCAGTGTTTAAAACATCTTCATAAAATATCTCAAATCACTACCAAAGTAAATCAGACAAATGCCTAAGATTAGACAAAAATAAGGATTCAAAAGGAGAAAAGGAACTAAGTTTCTAACTCAAGCAAGTTCGGACATAGCAGATCCATTCTAGACATAGTACCATGTTTCTGGACACTGTAGAAGCAAGTTCAGACACTATGTGACCAATTTAGACATAGAACCAAGTTTGGACAATGCTGAACAAGAAGCCAAGACACTAAAAATTCAAAGTTAAGTTCAAACACAATAAAACCTATTTTCGGACATAGCAAAACCAAGTTTGGACATTGTTGAAGAGAGAAGCCAAGATGTCAGAAGACCAAGTCCAAAATTATAACTTCAAACATTGCCAGCTCACTCTCGGACATAGCCAGAGTTCATTTATGGAGCCAAGAAAAATCACGTTTACTCTAAGTTCAAAATCTTAACTTTGGACACAGGAACTCATATTCAGACATAGCTGAATGAAAATAGACACAAGCTAAATAGTTCAAGTAAGTCTAAAATTTTAATTTCGGACATAGCCTTTTATCTCGGACATTGCCAAAGTGCCTTCAGACACAAAGAACCCACAAGAGCACTTCAACGGGTAGAAAATCATGTTGATTCACTTGCATTTAATGAATATCATCTTCGCTAATGAAAAGATTTTGAAACTCAATTCAAAAGGAGTAAAGAGAGGCCGTTCGAAAGAGTTATCAAGTAAGAGAAATTTTCTAAAAGAAATCAAAGAGCATTTACTTAGCTTTAAAGTTTTCTTTCAACTCTACTATGCACAAAAAGCAATCTACATTCAAAGCTCAATCTCTGCAACAACATAAGGGAGTCTGAAATTCTTTCCATTAATTGCAATGCATTTATTTTTGTTGCACTTTAATTTTGTAAAAATTTAGCCTGTGTAAGAGGCATTTTCTTTTTACAACTTTTATTGTTTGGATAGCAAGCAAGGGGCTTGCTAATCTTGTAAAATTTTGTTGGTGAGCTTAAAAACCAATGTGTAAAAGTTTGTTGGTGATCTTGGAAACTAACATATATAAGTTTATTGGTAAGTTTAGAAATCAATGTGTAAAACTTTGTTTGTGAACTTGGAAATTAACATGTATAAGTTATTGGTGAGCTTGTAAAACCAACAAATGCTTAGTGGAACCTAAGTGCATTGAGTGAGGCTAACTTAGAGAGAGGAGTAGGCACCATGTTGTGACCCAAACCTCTACAAAAATACCTGTGTAATTGTGTTGTGTGATTTATTCCTTATTCTTTTTAGCACATTGATTTCAATTTGGCCAAAAATTTCAAAAGCTCAATTCATCCCTCCTCTTGAACTACCTTAGAACGGGACTAACAATTAGTATCAAAGCAAGCTTTAATAGTTATTCTTAATAACCAAATATTTTTAACTACTTGAAGTGATCCCTATGGCTAACACACTCACAACACTACCGTTGAAAGATGGTCAACCATCAAACACCCATTTTTCAATGGCACCAATTATGGGTACTGGAAAATGCATATGCAAAAATTTTTGATAGCCACTACCTACAAGTTGTGACAAATCATCAAAGATGGAAAGATTGTCATAAACATAGAAGATAAATATACCATTGAAGACATTATATTAGTAGAGAAAGATGCCACTGAAAAATGCATATGCAAAAATTGTTGATAGTCATTCTCTACAAGTTGTGGCAAATCATCAAAGATGACAAGATTGTCACAAGCACAAAAGATAAATATACCACTGAAGACATTGTACTAGCAGAAAGAAATGCCAATGCTAGGAATAACCTCTATTGTGCATTGTCACCTTCTGAGTTTGAGAAGACTTCTACATGTGACTAGCAAAGTAGATGTGGGACAAACTGAAAGTCGCACATGAAGGCACTAATCAGGTCAAAGAGACCAAAATTAATATACTTATGCAGGAATATGAAGCTTTCCATATGCAGGATGATGAGACAATATTAGATATGTTTGGAAGATTTCAAAAGATCACCAATGGGTTGAAAGGTCTTTGAGAAAAATATAAAGAACCCAAAATAATGAAGAAAATTTTGAGATTGTTGCCAAGACAATGGATGGTCACAACAATCCAAGATACTAGAGAATTGGTTAAAATGAAAGTGGGAGAACTTATGGGTTCTCTCATGACCCATGAAGTTCTTATGAAGCAGAAAGATTCAGAAGTGCCAAAAGGAAAGAGAAACATTGCTCTGAGAGTTGACTTAGACAATGATTACAAAGTGAAGCTTCAACAAGTGGAGCAAACCTGCTACAACTGTGGCAAACCTGGCCACATGAGTTACGACTACCAAGAGCATGACACGAAGCAAGGGGAGCAACAGAATAAAAAATATAGTTCATATCCTAAAAATAAGTACTACAACAGCAGCAAGAAGAAATTCAAGAGGAAGAAAGCACTTGCTGCATGGGACGTACTAGAAAGTATGTGACATGAATGTGCCAGTGATAATGAGGAAGATCATGAAGCACAATTCAGCAAATTGTCACCAATAAAAGGAGATCAAGAAGATTAGCACACCGGAATAAGCTTCATGGTAATTCATGAAGATGAAGTAACTTCTGAACTTGACTCATAAAATTTCTTTGATGAATTAGAAAGTTTATATTCCAATTTATGGCTCTAAAAGTCAAGTACAAGGAGACAAAAAAGGATTTATCGAAAGCAACCAATTATTGGTCTAAATTAAAAGATGAAAATAGAAAGCTCAAAAGTGATTAATGGACCATTCAAGAACTTGAGCTGGTTAAGGCAGAAAATAATGCCCTTAGATAGACCTTAACCTCCACCTTGTTTAAAATGAAACCAAAGAATAAAGGTGGTCAGCAATATAAGAACAAAATTATAATTCTAAAAGAAAATAGAGAACCAAACAGACCATAGTTTGGATTCTTAAAGGAGTTGCAAATGCTGTAAATGTTATTCGGTTTCCAAACATTGAAGTAGTGACACCCAAGAAGCAGTGGGTACCAAAATTTGCTGCCACTAACCCCCCTGGACCCATTCAAAAATGGGTACCAAAATTTAAAACTTGACCTTGTCATTATAGGTGTGTTTGAGAGCCATAAGAAGTAGCACATGGTACATACACACATAGTGGGTGCTGAAGACACATGACAATGAAGAAGGAGTTGTTCACTGAGCTGAAAGAGAAAAATAGTGAAATAGTAACCTTCAAAAATAATGGGAAAGGTACAGTATTTAGGTTTAGTAAGGTCAGCCAATCACATTCTACTGTTATTTCAAATGTACTTTTTTAGTTGAGGGATTAAAGCATAACCTTCTCAATTTTATTCAATTTTGTGATAGAGGTTACAAGGTTATGTTTGAATCTCATATTTGTTCAGTTTTAGATTAGCATGACTCAGTTATAATCCTTAGCAAGAGACATAGAAATGTATTATTATAGACTTGTTTGATGTCCAAGCTAAGTGTCTTATTAATCACGATGAGTTCCTACTGTGGCATAGAAGATTGGGACATGCCAACAAAGATATGATACAAATATTATACCAAAAAGATCTTATAGTTGGCTTACTTGAACTGAAATTCGATGAAGGACAGTTGTGTGATCCATGCATGAGTGGAAAGCATGCCAAAGATTCTTTCACACTAAATAGAGAAGTATAAACAACTAAGCCACTTCAATTGCTACACATGGACATAGCGGGACCAAGGAGAACTAAAAGTCTTGGAGGGAAATATTACACATATGTCATTATTGATGACTACAGTAGATATTCCTGGGTAACGTTTCTTGCATCCAAAAATGAGCCTTTTTCATTCTTTGAAATCTTTTCAAAGTGTGTGCAGAATGAAATCTTTTTTTATAAAGTTGCCATTAGGAGGATCATGGTGGAGAATTTGAAAACCATAAGTTCATAGCCTAATGTGAAAATAATGGGATCCTTCGAACTTTCTCTGCACCAAGAACACTCCAGCAGAATGGAGTAGCTAGGAGGAAGAATAGAAACTTATAAGAAATGGTGAGGACCACATTGAGTGAATACAATCTGCCATAATATTTTTGGGCCGAAGCTATGAATACCGCATGTTATGTTATCAATAGAATTCATATTAGGCCAATACTCAACAAAACTCCATTCGAGTTGTATTATGGCAAGAAGCCTCTGTTGGTCCCTTTAGTATGCTAGATTAGCTTAACCCAAGAGGGCAGGGGTGAATTGGGTTAATAAAAAATTCTTCCTTAACCCCGGTTTGGCCAAATTCCCTCTTCTTCTTGCTTGTGTGTGAATTGAGATAAACTAAATGATAAAGTTATAAATGCTGAAAAGTAAAATAAAAATAAATAGCAAACATGATATGTTCTACTCCACTCTTCCAAAAAGCACACTCCCTTGTGCCTTAAGTTCCACTATCACATATAATAGAATATATACTCTTCTAGATTAGCTCTACGGGGCTTTAATATAGTGCCACACATACTCTTTTAGATCAACTCTAGGGGGCATAAACTTAATGCCACTTGCACTCTTTTAGATCAACTCCATGGGACATAAACTTAGTGCCACTTGCACTCTTCTTGAGTCTAGTCTATACTACCAACTCAAGTCAATTACAAAAATATGGATACAGAAGTTTGAAGCACACTTTTACAAAGTGTTGCACTAAAAGCACAAGGGAAGAAATATGTAAGGTTTGAGTGTAGAAGTAAGGTGATCTTCCCAAGTGGATGCCTTTGATGAATGTTGAAGAAGGTTCAAAACACAAATGGCTTTTTGGTTGCTCTTTTAGAAAGTTAAAGCTTAGAAAGAATGTAACATTAAAGGCTTGTTCTTCTTCTTCTCCTTTTCTTTTCTCACCCACTTATTGTCTCTTCGTTTCAGCAATTTTGGTGTCTTCTTATACCCAACTTAGATTTCAACCATTGGAGGTAGATGAGCAGCATTGAATGTAGAAGACCATTTTGAGTTTTCTCCCATTAAAATACATTGCTTCTAATTGGATGTATATAGCTGAAAAGTTTACAGCGCCATTTATTGCCAAAAATGGTGACTGAATGATTCTGCATACCAAAAGCATGAGTTTAGATGAACTTTTCTCTTTTAGAATGATTAATAGTTACTCATCTACCAATTTTGGACAAAGACACAACTTATTTTCTCTATTTAGAATGATATTGCATTCTTCCAAAGTATAATCTCGGACAAAGGCTATTGCTGTAACATTTGTCTGAAGTTAATTGATTTCGGATGAATAATGCTTTCATTCTATTTGTTCAAAGTTAATTTCTAATGAACTCTTCTTTTGGTTTCTTTTAATCAGATGAATTCCTTTATACTGCATTTGTTCGAAGTTTCAGACTAATTGGCGATTCAAACAAAGTCAGATGCTCTTAATCTTAGACGAATTTTATGCTATCTAAATTTATTCCAAGTAAAATTTTGGAGAAAATCTTTTGCCCCTTGACTTTAGCTTCGTCTTGAGCTTAGTTCTTCCATCTATTAGACTTTGCGAAGTTTCGGACTAAGTAATCAAGTTAACAACTTAGAGTATATTCTGGAACCTCTGTTTTTCTTCTTTCATTTCTTTGGAGAGACAACATTCTTAATTTCAATAGCTTAAATCTTCTCAAATATGCCAAACAGTTAGAGCAAGCAGTTGTGGTCCTACACTTGGAAATTTCTACACTTGCCACTTTGTTAGCCTTGAAATTTATGGAACACGAGTAATGAATCAAGCACAATGTTTGATAAATTTGTGAAGCACAACATTTTTATCCATGTGAATATATGATCCAATGTATTGCAAAATAATAAAAATGTTAAATGTAACATGGATCCTAGAGATTTTTCCTTTAATCTTGTAGACAATTTGTGTACATGCTTGCATGATAATTTAAACATGCATAGATTTCAAGCATCAATGTCCACAATTTAAGATTTTTAAACTCAACATAAATCAAGTGTTAATACAAATATTTTTGTCATCAAAATCATACACAATAATCCTGTAGCATAATTATCATATTTCCATATTTTTGGATGCAAATGTTTTGTTCTTAACAATGAAAAAGGAAACTACGGAAATTTGAAAGCAAATCTGATGAAGGGATATTCCTTGGCTCTTCCATTATTAGCAAATTATTTAAAATCTAAAATTTGAGTAGTAGTGTTGTAGAAGAGTCTATTCATGTTAAGTTTGATGAAACTACTAACTATGCAAGAAGAACAATTGATTTTGATGATGAAACAGATAGACTCACAGCAAACATGGAGAGAATGAATATGCAAAATCACAGACAGAAACTACAAGAGATGTAGTAGACAAATAGTTTGAATCATCCACAATTAAGGTAAATGAGGGAGGTAATTCTTCACTTCCTAGAGATTGGAGATTCATGTGTGCTCATCTTGAAGACTAAATAATTGGTGATGTGTATGATGGAGTAAGGTCTAAATTATCCTATCACCAAATATGTGGTAATTTTGCCTTTATTTCTCAAATAAAGCCAACTTGCATAGCCTATATATGTAAGAAGATGAGAATTGAATTTTAGCTATGCAAGAAAAATTGGACCAATTTAAAAGAATCAATGTGTGGACTTTAGTTTCAAGGCCCAACCATCAATCAGTTGAAAGAACTAAATGGGTCATTGGGAACAAACTTGATGAATCTGATTTAGTAGTGAGGAACAAGGTAAGATTCATACCAAAGGGGTACTATACGTCAAGAAGAAGGAATAGACTTTGATGAGTCATACACCCTTTTTGCTAAGATAGAAGCCATTAGAATGTTGTTAATATTCGCATCTTTCATAATTTTTAAACTTTACTAGATTTGATGTCAAATTTGCATTTTTGAATGGTTTGATAAATGAAAAATTTTATGTGGAACAACCCCCTAGGTTTGAAGATTCTCATGATCCTAACCACATATTCAAACTTAAGAAAGCCCTTTATGGATTGAGGCAAGCTCCTATAGCATAGTATGAGAGGCTAAGCAGATTTTTGATTAAGGGAGGATTCTCAAGGGGTAAAGTAGATACCACACTCTTCATTAAGCATGCTATGAATGACATTCTTATTATGCAAATATATGTGGATGACATTGTATTTATGTTGGTCCCATCCTAAGGTAGCTCAAAAGAGGGGGCGGGGGGTGTGGCGTGAATTGAGCTATTAAAATATAAAACCAAAGTGCTATAAAATTAGGAGACGAATCACAAAGGACAGAGCACACATATGTTTTATAGAAGTTTGGTCCAAAATATGATGCCTACTCCTCTCTTTGAGTTAGTCTCACTTACTATACTCAGGTTTCACTAATCACCGGTTGATTTTCCCAAGGTTAGGAACAAACTATTACACATGTTGGTTTTCCAAAAGCTCACCAACAAACTTTTTCCCAATTAGTTCCAAAGCTAGCCAACAAACTTATACATAGGTCGGTTTTCAAAGTTGACTAACAAACTAATCCTAGTTTAGCAAGCCACTTGCTTGCTATCCCAATCAATGAGAATTATTACTAAGAAATGCTTCCTACATAGGCTGAGTTTATACACAATTAAATGTTGTAGCAAAATGTATAGCAATAAATAAATATAGAGAAATTCAAAATCCCTGGATTTACTGTAGAGAATAAGCTATGAATGCATATAGCATTCTAGCATTGTAGAGTTGAAAGAAAATTTAATGTCTTAGAGTAAATGCTCTTATTTTTCTTGGAATGACCCTTATTTACTCCTTTTATAGTTGAGTTTGAATTTTTCCCATTGAAGAAGATGATGTTCATTTGATGCGAGTTAATCGGCAGGATTTTTTATCCGTTGAAGCTTTCTCATGGGTTTCCATGTCTGAGATCTATTGAGCTATGTTTGAGTTCAATTTTCGTATTCATAGTTAAATTTCTGGGCTTGTATAGCTTGTTCAGCTAGAAATTGACTGTTTGGCCATGTCTCAAAGTGAACCATAATGTTTAGGTTCAAATAGTCATGTCTGGAATTAAGATTTAAAACTTTGACTTGTGCTTAGCTTGCAATTGACTTCTTTCTTCTATGTCTGGAAACGATTAGCCATGTTTGGATTTAAGTAGCCATCTCAAATTATTATTTAAGACTTGGATGAACCATTCAGCTTCCAGCACCATATTTGGTCATGTCTTAAATTGAATTGCCATGTTCAAAAATGATTTCCATGTTTGTGATTAAGATTTCATACTTTGATTGGTATTAGTCACATTTTGTTACATGACTTGATCTAGGCTATGTTTGGAATTTAGCGCATGGGATTTTTGGACTTAGATTTCTAGGCACGTTCTTCTCTTCAGTCTTCGATGGTACCCATGTCTTGATTTTATGTCCGAGAATGGCTTCTTTGTTCCAGCAACTTGACTTCTTGATTAGTACTATCCAAGCCTTGTTCCATGTCTGGAATTGGTTATGTGATGTCTAAACTTTCTTCTTTAGTGTCTATCATTTTGCTTAAGAGCAAAACTTGGAATTTTCTTCATTTTGAAGTCTTGAACTTTTGATTGACTTTTGAGCACAAGTCTAAATTACTTTGGCAATTTTGAGACATGTAAAAGTTATTTCACACTGCTTCATCAAAATTTCAATGTCATTCTTCCTCATTTGAGCATTTACGTTTTCTACCTCATAATCTGTGGATCTTGTTTCTGTCATACTCTTGTATGCGCCATCCACTTATGTTATTTCCCTAATATATTATTTGTTACTAGACACTTGGGAAATAATGATCAATAGCTTAAACTTTCACTCATTTAGTTTTGTTCATCATCAAAATTTTAGCTGGTTGAGTATGTTCATCTGCAAAATCAAGCCTAGTAAAGAGGTTTGGTTCAACAATCTCTCCATTTTTTATGATGACATGAGTGAATTCCTTTTTAGACAGATAACATAAGGACATACATGGGAATTAATTTTGAGTTACATAAGAACATACATGGGAATTAATTTTTATATAACATAACTCCCTCCCCATGAATGAGTGCACTGGATTTTAACAGTTTATGCCATACATATAGCAACTTTTCATATCATGTATTATGCAATCATGCCATATACAAATATTTCTCCCCCTTTTTGTTATTATTAAAAATAGGTACAAAAAAGATCAGAATAGACAGTAAAGGTGATTAGAATTGCAGAAAATTCTATTCCATTTCATTTCAGTAGAACCAGAGTTACAAATAGAGTTACACTTAAGATATTGGAATATACACAAAGAGCTTAACTAATCATTGAAAAAGGTGTAGTAGGGATGGGATGGATGGAAGGAAAAGTGAGATTGAAGAGATTGTGGTAGACCTTGATTATGATCCTTCAAAGCATTTGAAATCATGCAGAGGCATGAGTCCATTACATTTGGAAGGTCATGATGGAGGAGTCAAAGTTTTAGCTGGGGTAGAAGGGGATTTCTTCTAGTGTGGCTTCTCCCTCCTAGTCCTAGGCCACAAAAGGTGGTAACCTAGGTAGTTTGACCTTTGGACTCCTATGAAGATGTTTCTCGTAGTCTCCAAAGAATATGATATTTCTTGTAGGTCTTCACTCAAGCTCTTTTCTTTTTCTTTAGAAAATCGTGAGATCTAGTGAGTTCAATAGAAGAATGATCTCTAATCCAAAACATCATAACCACTACCCTATCCATTCTCTTCCCTTTAATGAACTTTCTTTTACATACAACTCTTTTTCAATTTCTCTGCTCATGATCTTTGTCACATAGATGGAATTTTTGGTTGTTTACTTTTGTGCTGGTAGCGAAAGGATGAGGATGACTTAAATAGGTACAGCTACTGGCAATGAGTCGGTTGAAAAAGTGGTATCTACTAGCTTCAGGTAGATTTCTAATGTATCTTGTAATAAATATTTGCTAAGTTTAGTTAACAGATAAGAATGCAAGCAAGGAATGCTTTAATTCCTTTGTCAAAATGAGTTTTACTTTGGTAAAAATTCGAACATAGAGTTGATGTGGCAAAGTCTGGAAATATATTTTCGGACATGAGGAATTGTGTCTTAAAAGGAGGTTTGAGCAAAGTCCAATTGCGATTTAGGACATGAATAGTTATGTTTGTAAATTTTGGACATGCAATAAAAATTATATCTGAAATGTTTTAGTTAACAGATCCTATACACATTTATGGCATTCTGTATTCAAATATTCATTCAAATCATATGAAGTATAAAGTGATGATTAGGATGTTTTCATTATGCGAATGGATATATCACTCTTAATTCTCTTCCAATAATACAAAATCTTTCTCTGAGAGTGGCTTAGTGTAAACCCTGCAGTAAGGGCTTTCTTAAATAGATTTTCATTATTTACTTTGCTAGGGTTTACCATGCATTTCGTGGGTTGGTTTTGTGGATTTTGGGGCAAGATTTTGTTGAATCTCCATGGGGAATTCAAGGTTTAATTAGTTTATAAAGTAATTAGAATTGTTAATAAGCTATTTTATAGATGAATGATGCTAAACATAGATTGAACCTTGTTAGCATGCAGAACCAAGTATAGTATATTGCTGAAATTTAGTGTGTACATGAACTGTTTGTTAAAATGCCTCTATGAGAAGCTGTTTTGGGTGTAAATGTGTGTATGGTAGCAAGTTGGAAGTATATGGAGTTTAATTAATGTTCATTAGATGTTGTTAATTATATTGGTTTCGGGCTATATATTAATGGGTATGCATGAACCTTAGAACATGTTGCTGAAATTTTTGCTTTAATGCATGTACTTCACATATTTGGTAAAATGCTTCAATGTAAAGTAGAGTATAATCAAAAAGTTTCATTAAAACCCTAATTGGCTTCTAATTAGGCATTAAAAATAAGGTTTTAAGACATTAAAAGAATGATTAAGGAATGGTTAAAAGGAAATCAAAGTGGGCCATATGTAACCGTAACTTGAAACGGATGGTAATTCCCATTAAATTAAATGTTTAGAACGTATAATTATATATAGGGGATAAAAATAAACCTTAATGAGAGGATTAGGGGGGTTTCAACTATTTTATGATTTGAGTAGAATTTTCCATTTAAACTATATTTAAGTTGAATTGTGGTGCATTTTAAATGTGTAGGATTATCTGAGCATGGACAAGAAGTTAAGGAAACCAATGAGGATTTAGGAAGATGGATGGAACGGATTGTCTGAGGTAAGTAGATGTACCTTTTATGATTATGATTGGTTATATGAATGGGGATAATGCATATCCCATTGTTTTGTAATGGGCATGAGTATTTTGGAAGCAATGAATTTTAAGTAATAATGAGATTTGTAATGATCCCAATTTATGTGACTTGTGTAACTATTTCATGTTTAATGTGTGGATTGGTGGGATGAAAGTTATCTTATACTTATACTTATTGTGATTATTCTTATGCAAGGATGTCTAATGAACGGGATTGTTATATCTCGATGTGATTATGCTTTCAATCAATATAAGTTGAGGTGTTGATATAATATGTTGTTGATGTGATTGTTCTAAATTATGGATTCCAATCTTGTATTCAGTTGTTATAGATTATAATGTGGTCATGCCTGGATGTCATGGAGTGGTATATATATGTGATAGTTTGCAAACATGTGGATATGTTTTGGGATGCCTAATGGATCCTTAGTTTGTTATCTAATTTCTTATTTTGCATCTACTTACTGAGTTTGCTCAAACTCACGCCTTCTTAATCTATATTTTTAGTTGATAGGACAAGTAAAGAATTCCCAACTGTGGATTGGGATTGATAATCCAGAATTGAAGATATTTTAATTATGAAATGGTAAATTGGGATTGAAATCCCTTCATGTTATTTTTTTTTTATAAATCTTGTAATTCAGAAGTTTAATTAAATTTTTGTAATAAGGTTAGAATGATGTATATTGTATAACATGGGCATGTCATAGTGATATAATTGTAATTTTAGCTGTGTGATTGCCATGCTGATCGGTTTCAGTCTTGGGACAAAGCTGAGGGTATGGTTGTGGGTTGTTGTTAAATTAAATTGTCTTAAGATAGTTAAATTTAGTTTATCTATATTAAATGTATGTACTCTAGGTATAAACCCTGATAATTCAGGGTAGACTCTGCTGAAGTTTTGGCAAAATTTGCGTAGAAATGAGGAGTTGATAGGAAAATATTAGTATCCCATATTGGCCCCAGTAGTGTGAGGTGAAAACACATGGGTACGGGGTGTTACAGCCAACTCAACCATCACTGGAGGTCGATGAAGAGAAAGAACAAGAGAGCACAGCAGCAGCATCCGCCTCTTTCCCCTCACCTTCCCATCCACTTCCCACCACTACCCACCTTGTCACCTACCTTTTCCTCTACAACCCATACCCTATTACACTTATTTTTATTATCTATATAATTAAATGAGTAAAAACATTATCTTTCTCATATTTTCTATAACTTTGTTCATACTAAAATGAAATAAAATCTTTTATGCTTCATCTATCTATCCTGCATTTTCTAAACATTCTGCATACTACATTTTTAACCATTGTGCCTTTTTTATTCTGACAAAAAGGGAGAGAGAAAGTTTAAGAATAAGGGAGAGAAAGACTTAAAGTTAAATGTAATAAGTGGGGGAGATTTCATTAGCATACTTAATAATTGCATTAATGTAATCAACTTTAGTTATCATCAGAAAGGGGGAGATTGTTAGTATAAGTGCAAAGTTTTGATGACTGTGCCATCTTCAGTCGTGCTAAAACATATATCTCAGATGCTAGAAAAAAAACGCCATTTCAGATGTTACGAAGAACTTTTCAAACGTGCTAAAGAATTTTCCAAGGCACAAAATCAAGATAGCTTTGTTTGTCATTTCAAACAATCAAAAGTATTTACTTTAGATGTAGCCTTGTTTTGAAGTTCAAAATGGAAGAGCATTTCAGAAAGTCCAAAAGCTACTTTGGATAAAGTGAAGCAATGATAGAGGCAAACTTCAAATGTTATGTAAACATTTACATCATAAGTGTTGAAGTTTGAAAGCAGACATGTTGGTTCAGATGTTATGAATAACTAGCTTCAAACATTGTAAATCATTTCGAAAGGAGCACAAATCCAAGTCGTCCAACACTATTCCTATCTTAAGACATTCAGAAATCTTAACTTTAGATGAAGCAACATCGTGTTTCAAAGCTGAAGGCATTCCAAACATGCTAGATACTTTCTTCAAACAATCCAAATCGTCTAGCTCTCATTTCTAGCAAAGATAGCATTGCAAGTTTTCGCAGTTGTAAATAGAACAAAAAAATGGTAGATTTCAATGGGATAAATTTCTAGTGTTCTTCTGCATTTAATGAAGCTCACCGACCTCCAACGACTTAAATTCAAAGCTAGTATAAGAAAGGAAAAGATGAAACGAGAACAACAACTATTGCATTTTACTGAGCTTTAATTTTTATTCTTTCACTCATAAAAGAGCAACTCAAAGCCTTCATACTATATTTTCTATTTCATTCATTAAGGCTCTTAATAACCTCTGAGAAGAATGGTCACTTCTGCATTCAAAGCTTCTAAAAGACCTCCCCTGTGTTTTTAGTGAAATACTCTGTAAAGTGTATTTATTCTTTTTATTCTTATTCTTGTGATTGCCTTAAGCTAGTATTGGAGACCCAACTCAAGAAAAGTTGTACTAGTCTGTTTGAGTGTGTCTTACAGCTAATAAGTACATTGTATTTACACCCCCTAGAGCTAAAATCTAAAAGAGTGCAGAGGCACTAAACTATTATGTCCCCTAAAGCTAGAATCTAGAAGAGTGTAGAGTCACTAGACTATTATGCCTCCTTGAGCTGGAATCAAGAAGAGTGCCAAGTGCACTGATTATATTTCTGCTAAGTGAGATAGTGGAACCCAAGTCAATAATAGAAATTGCTTGAAAGAGTGGAGTAGAGTAGTTAACTCGAACCACTATAAAAATCTCTGTCTGCTTAGTGATTGCTTGCATTATTTTCATTAAATTGTTAAAGGGGACTTTAATCCTTCAAGGATTTTAAGCAAAATTTTTTAATAACCCAATTCAACCCTTCCCTCTTGGGTTTTTGCCTAGCCTAGAGGACCAATATTGTGCACTTGCGAGGAATTAGAATTTGGCCATCAATAGGGCATAATATAAGGCTCATAGTACCTCAAGGATCACATAGTGAGGAGACAAAGGATTTGCATACTCAACTCACTTCCTTTGTTGGTCGTGGCCTAGCACATGCAGTTGAAACACATGCTACAGTGGGGTAACTCTCTCAGATATAATGTATGTCTAAACTTTATGATATTGTATAGATCTTAATTTAATCATTACTAAGCGTTTAACTTGAGTTCTCCAAGTTTTCACCTTCCAAGGGCCACTAAAATCTCACATATGGCTTTTTATAGGTTGAATGGGATGTAGTGAATCCCATTTCGGCCATCATTGCTATCCATTATGGCTTCATCTTGATCTCATATCAAGGTAACATGTATCTTTAAACTTTGTGTTCACATAAAACATTCCTTATTCACATAGAATAATTTCTTGCTAAAGTAGTCCCGTTTCTACTCATTCCTTGAATGTTAGAGGCGATTATCCATGTGAGAAGACTAATCTTAACTTGTTTAATATACTATTATTTGTTTATGTTATCTTGCTAGTGTGCTCATGTAGAAAGATGAATAACAAATATTCATTAATAAGTGATGTATTATAATCAATGTAGGCCAAGAAATCTAACATGTGATAAAAAAATATCTCTAAGAATTGGTTTGGTGAACAGATCAACAATCATCTAATGTATAGATATATAATTTGAAATCACTTCTTTCTTCAGTATAATGTCTCGGACATTGATGTCAATGTGCTTAGTTCTGCAATGGTATTTGAGATCTTTTGTATATGCAATATAGTTGCCTAACTATTGCAATTTATAGATATAGGCTTAGATGTATCTTAGGTTATTTCCAAATATAGCAAGAACCTTCTCAGCTAGATCACTTCTTGGATTACAGTTGAGCATGCCATAAATTTAACTTTTATCATAGATAGTGGTGCTACACCAAGTTTGCTTCTTACTCTCTATGAGATATGCCATTATTCAGCAAGAACACATAATCTAACGTTGATTTGCGCTTATCTAGGTCTCCTCACCATTTAGCATCCAAATAACCTTCTAGGTACAAATCTCATCCCTAATAGCAAATGGAATAATCTAAAGTACATATGAGATATTTGAAAATCCTTTTGACAGCCTTCCAATGAGGGTGAGTACACATCATAGCATACATCAAGTTACCAAGGGCACTAGCATATGAGACATTTTCATTTATTCTCTTTCTATAAGATAAGATACTTTGGATTTATCTCAAGGCTTAAACATTTGCCTTTTGCTATAGGATTATCAATGGGCTTGTAGCTTTACATAGTGAATCTTTCAAGAATTTTATTAATATATTGTTCTTAAGAAAGGCAAAATAATTTCTTTGAACGATTTCTGTAAATTTTAACTCCAAGAATGAAAGTTGCTTTACCCATATTTGTTCATTTCAAAAATTGGAGGACAATAATTTTTAAATAGAGACTACAAATCCTATTTCATTTTCTGCAAGGAGGATGTTGTCCACATATAGAGATAGAATTACAAACTTATCACTAGACCATTTAATACAAATACAATAGTTTTCATTAAGCATCGTGAACCCATAAGAAATGATGGCTTGATGAAATCTTAGATACCACTATCTAGATGATTGTTTAAGGCCATAGATGGATCATTGGAGATTGTAAAGTTTACACTCTCGGCCTTCTTCTGTGAAACCTACAGTTGCCCCATGTAGATTTCATCATCCAGTTGTACATTGAAAATGCCATTTTAACATCCATTAGTGTAATTAACCTTTCAGCACTAAGCAAGCCTTATATCTTTTACTGCATCCATTTGCTCTACGTTTAATCTTGAAAATCCATTTGTTCCCAATCACTTTATGTCCAAATGGAAGATCAACCAACTCCTAAACTTGATTTGTCCTCATAGACTTCATTTCTTCTTCCATTACTCTTCTTCATTCTTCCTTAGTTGGACTTGAGAGAGCCTCCATGCTTGAGTTGGGCTCTTCATCATCTTCTAGAGTAGCAATAAAAGTTTTCTCCTCAATCTCAAAATGATGACATGGCATACTTTTACAACTAGTCCTACAAGGTTGATGTTCTTAAGGTGCGTTGATCCCACTTAGTTCAAGAAGTTGAGGCAATTCCTCTTCATATTTGTTTGACTAGTTAGAAGTGCCACTACCTTTAGGATTTTCCATTTTATAGAAAGGAATATCCTTTACTAGAAAAATCATTCTTTAAAGATGTGATATTTTGTTATTCCAACTTACTTATGCTTCCATCCTTACGTTAAGTAATGAATACATACGCTTTGGAGTGTTTTGAGAATCTTATGAAGATACATTTCTTCCCTCTTGGCCCTAATTTATCATCCTTGTGAGGGGGATTGTGGACATAAGTAGTTCATTCCCAAGGTCGTAGAATGCTTAGATCACTCCTTTCCTGTCCACAAGTCATAAAGTGTGGAAGCTACTAACTTAGAGGGCAAATGGTTAAGTATATAAGCTGTAGTCATCAATATATCTCCCAAATATGATATGGGTAGATTTGATTGCACCATCATAGATCTAACCATTCCCAATAGAATTTTGTTCATTCTCTCTACAAAACCATTTTTTTATGGAATTTCAAGACTTGTTAGTTGTTTGAAAATACTCTTTTCATCATAAAAATCTTTGAACTGCTTAAATAAATACTTGTGTCCTTGTCCACTGTCAGTTCTCAAAGCTTTGAGTGTGCAATTGATTATCAACCATACTTGTATAATATTTGATGCACTCTAATGCTTCTAATTTATGGGAGATCA
>JAYJMB010038128.1:0-33378 GCA_036873735.1 Pouteria campechiana | reverse complement strand
TATATATATATATATATATATATATATATATAAAGTTTATTATTCAACTAGCTTGTTCATGCAAGAAACGTCTGCAATGGGAAACGAGATATAGAAACCAAAACAATGGTGAAAATAATAAAGGGATGCGACATCCATATAGCTATCTACTTCAATTCAATGCCTCTAATAAACCTATTTTCTAATATTTTTAATGATTTGTATTTTTGGCCATTATCTCTTATCAGTTTTTTCTTTATTCATTTCACGAGTGACATGACTATCTATATTCTATTAATATTATTTTCATTTTTCCAAACATACTTTTGTTGTAGACCGTAGGTTTACCTTTTTCATCGACTTGTTTAAAATGACATGCATGTGCCTTGGTGGTCCTTGCACCAAAAGCCAAGCCAGTAGGTAGGTCTGCCAAATATTAGGACGACTGAAATGCTACTGCAAGACAGCTTTGGCACGAGGGGCTGAGCTGGTTAAGTTGAGGTGAAACACATCACCACGTTATTCCATGGTCTAAAATTAAATATTTCATCTACATCTGACCTTAAACATATTACAGTGCATGTGTCATATCCTGTTAGTTTGTAAAAAGGGTGGCAGGATGCGTTGAGCTGGATCCAAATGAAGCATAAACACACTCTAATTCTATTATCTGTGAAAGGATTACTAAGCTTACTTACAAAAGGAAAACTTCAGTGTCAGATGGTTGATATTTCGAAACCATGTTTTAGCAGTCTTCATGTAGTCCTGTCCAGCCTATACTAGAAGCCCTAACTCAACCCTAACTAACTTGATTTATGAATAAATCTCAGATGAACGTCTTAAGCATAAGGGCATGAGGCTAGAGGGTCTTGTTGAGCTCGTTCCCCCGCAGACGGCCGGCTAGTCCTCCCATGTCAGACTAGACCCACAGCTAAAATGACAGAACAACGAACACGGGCTCGTTTGGCATTTCTTGGGAAATGGAATCTTAATGTAGAAAAACATTGGTTCTATCCAAAAGCATTATTCCTTATACGGATTGGATTGGAATGGATGGGACCAAAATGATGTCTAGAATAGGGGATGATATGAATAAAATTAGATTCACAAATAAATAATGAATAAAAATATAGGGGAGAAGTAAAGTTTCCAGGTGAGGGAAATTCCAAGCAAAATAAAGCCTAGTATCCCATTTGGATACTATCAAATAGACAACACTGTTGGGGGGAAGACGAAGTTTGTGGGGAACGAACACAAATTGCAGAGATTTCCTTGATCTGATTAACAGTTCCTCAATTCAGTTCTTTTGGAATAAAAAGACACATTCAATATTTATGGTTCCAATCAATGTTTATAAAACTGGACTGAGGTTGAACCATTTGAATGTTGGGTTCTGGTTCAACGGGTTTGAACCTCAAGGAGTACATGTATGGAGAGGCATTTTGGAAATCCTCCATCCATTTTCCTTTATTGAAATAATATCAATATTCATTTATCATTCCTTCACCACACCACATATTTCTTATTACCAAAAAACTCATCTTTTTCTTTTTTAAAAAAGAAAACTTTATTTCTGATACTGTGCTGACATTATAACCTTTGATTCCAAAGATTATCAAAACCACACTCCTTTCGAAATACGCCAGATAATTTATTACTTAAAAGTATCTGTCAATGTTGTTATTATTTACGCATTTACGCGAATTTAGTAATCTACAAGGTCCAATGCAAAGATCCAGCATCTGGTCTTTGCACGGGAAGAATTAGCTAGTCTGTCAAGCCAACCCACTCTAGGCGATTCATGCCAGCATGCGGTAGCAAGAGCAAAAACCTTAATATCCTATCTCGCTTCTTGCGCAGTATAAGGTGTTAGGAGCACCTTCAACTGCTCTCATGCAGATTTGAGTGCAAGCTAGAATTCGCCAAGATGAATTGATCTAAACCTATGCTTAACCATACACATTCAAATACATGAACTCAAACACCATTGCCTCCCTAGACTTGCGAATTTCAGCATTTTGTTCTTCCCATTGGTTGGACTAGATTAACATTCCAATAGGAATCGAATGTTGGATCATCATCAATTTGGAGAATGTGTAGATCGGGATCCCTCGTTGCAGTTGTGTTTATGATAACCTAATCAAGTTGCTATTCTGACTAGCTCGTCGTGAATTGTAAATCCCATTGCAAACAAGAAACTGTCGGATAACCCAAGAGGGAAACGAGATATAGAAACCAAAACAATATGGAAACCTAGGCACGAATGGCAGCAGGCCCAGCTCACTGACACCCTGAAGAGGCACCTGACCAAGATCTAGCTAAGCCCCATATTAGATAATTTACTCCAGCCTGCTGTTACTGAAAAAGCTTCACGATATTTTTAGACCTACCGTTTACAATTCCATGTGGCAGATCAACCGCTTGCTTCCATTTTCACTTTGGTTGACTCCTTGCCATCTTGACTTCAATTTTTATCTTTTCTTCCCTTCAATGTGTCTAGAGGTAAACTATAATCCCAACAAATTAAGAGCTACTATAAATGGTGATGAATTCCTTATACTACAAGAAAATTATATTTTGGCGACCAAAATTTTCAGCTTTTAGGTTGCATCAAAACAATTACAACTGAAGAATATAGTTGTAAAGTTGTTGCATAAGGGATTTTGATTTCATTTAAGGTGTGTTTGGGTTTACTTCACACAGGTGTATTAGGGTGCATAGTCCAACCACCCCCTCTATTACAATACACCTCACATTTAAACTAAACAGGCCTTTCCACTATGCACTATATTTATTTATTTTTTGCTAATTATTATCCCTATTTTTTAATTATTATTTTCATCTTTTTAATTATATATATATTAACTACTTTTCAGTCATTTACCTCTACCTTTCTATCATTCACCTCTATTTTTTCAGTAATTCATGTGTCCTTTTAATACGTACCCAACTACACAACACTCCCCATACTATTTTGTTTTATTTGTAACACACTCTCCACTTCCAATGCACTGGTGTGTAGTAAACCACACACCCCCTTCGGCAATGAAATTTTTGGCAAATGTTATATTATAAAGTGCAACAAAATTGACTTTTTGGTTGCATCTATTATAAAATGCAATGAAAATTTTTGTTACATGAATTACCAAATGAAAAGAAAGTTTACTATCAAATACACATTATCAAAAGGAACGACAGTTTTCATTACTTTTAGATCGAATGGGTATGCTTTTTGTTTAATGCAATGAAACGTTTGTTGCATTTTGTCCAAATTAATTTCAAACTTCATTGCATTACAACAGTAGTATGAGTATTCACATTCACACCTGTAGTATAAAATCATCATTCACATTCTCGACTTTGTGTTTACAAAAATCCTCATCCACATGCACAACTTTGTGAAAAACGAAATACTTTACATCTCATTGATTTACATGTCACGGAGTCTATACCACTTCAGCAAGTTCTAATTTTCTACAGGTGTAGTATGATTCTTTCAACAAAGAATTGGTGGTTGATATCATTTTTCGCGACCATCATTGGAATTGCTTTGTTTCAATGGACTATCATTATTCTTCGAGTCGTTGGTTTGACAAACATCCCTCATCTTGTTTCTACAGGTAATGTCTTTAAGTTCTTCAATGGCACATTGAGCTAACCTGAGTTATATCTTTGTTTTCACTTCAATTTTGCTGGTGGACGACTTCAGTCTTTGGCGTTTTTATACTACAAGAACGATGCTACTAAGAGAGGAAGATTTAATTTCATTTTTTCTATCTATCACGGTGCACTGTAAAAGACATACTACCAGGGCAAAGGATTCAAGTTGTTCCTTTCTGAAACTCTGTTTTTTCTTTTTTGGTGGCTTTGATGAGAAAATGCTACGCTCAGTCCGCGAATACTACCGAATGGCCATGTACAGATGAATGGATTTCTCCAACCAGTCATTTCATTTAATTTTAGATGGATATTTTGAAGAAATTTTTTGCGTTGTATTTTCAATTGAAGAATGATTCTTTCATGGTTGTATTGCTAACTAGTAGTTTACAGTGCTGGTGCAGCGTTGCAGGAACCTTGGCCCACAGTTTCTCTTCCATAAACCTCAGTAGGATTATCCACATCGTGATGGCAAATTCAGAAATGCCAAATCTCGAAGGAGATACTCTGCGAGTTGTTGTCAACGACCTAGCTAGAATCCTGTTGCCGTAAAGTGAAATATTTACAAGGTGTAAGGAGAGACAAAAGACAGAAAGGCCGAAAATCAATGCTCACTTTCAATACTTGGGAACTGATAGATCTACACTGTTAACAGGTGGGAGGAGTAGAAATTGGTGACCGATCAATCTTTCATCTAACACATCAAAGCAATCAAATCTCCAGCACATCAGAAAAGAATTCCGGAGACACACCCTTCATCATCAAATACACTAGCTGGCGACTCTCGGTCCTGGATAAATAAGAATAGGCTAGTACAAATCATGCATAGGTTCATTCAAATTACGCCACTTCTCCCAGGACAGATCGGGTATTCATGTTACCTCTTAAGAGTTGGGATTCCCTGGTGCCACCAATCGCATGAGAAGCCAAAATCTTATGGGATCTCAGTGAAATGTGCCTTCGTAGGAGAAAATGGAGGCCCCCCGTTGTGTTTCGATCGAAACACGAGACGGCATGTGCGCGATGAAGATCTGCTGCATTGGAAAAAAACCGACCTGGGCATTTTCGTATCATCACGAGAGGTAGAAGCCGATCCTTTCGATTTGGATTTCAATTCCTGATAATCTCATGATATTTTTATATGTAGTTCACTAAGATCACAAGAAATTTTGGCCGCCTCCGTTTTACTTTGTGGGGTAATACAATTGGTAGTGCTTGGGCATTACTGGTATCACTGATGTGTAGCACCATCGGAACCAAACTCTCATACATTATAGCGGCATCCTAAGTAGGTACTAACTAAAATGACTCTTTTGGGGAATCACAACCAGTTGTGGTTGATAACGGAAGAAGAGTCCTTACCTAGTAGGATTGTTATTGCAAGCACATCCTTGAGCCTACATCCACTCCCACTACCACTTGTATTCATCTCAATTATCGGGCGAGCATTGATTTCAACCCACATTCTATTTATTTTCAGTAGTAAACTATTCTTGGTTATTTTCAATACATGTGATCAGTCAAGCCATGAACATGATTAGATAACAAGGAAATCGCCTACCACAAAAAATTTAGAAAACTCGCGCAATATCCACCGTTCATTGTCCTTTTGAAATTATGTTTTTCAACTCCGATATATCATTAAGTAGCTACTATATTCCCGGGAGTGAGTAAAATGAAAACAGTGACATTTATAGTTCATATACTCTGAACAGATACCAAATGTCCCAGAAAAAAAAAAAAAAAAAGAAGCACCAGCTTGAATTCATGATGCACCTTGTCAAGCTATTGGAAGGCATTGATAAAACATTATTTAACCCCAATTTCATTCTTAGGAAAAGTGAACAATGCTAGTCCTAGCCAGGTATGATTGAAAACATCAGAATTTGGAAAATCTCCTCAAGAAAGATGAGTATAGCATTAATACAGAAGTCTAATCCAGCCCTGTTTGCTATATCCTAGCACAACTGCAGCTATTTTGGCTTGAGTTGTTTTCGAATAATCTTCGAATCAGTTTTGTTAGACAAAGAAAAACATTCATTTACTCGGCAGAATTAGCAATCTTCATAAACAATTATCACAATAGTGCAGTCAAAATAAATTTTCCACCAAGTCAGAGAAAACAACTGTGCATGCATCCAAAATCACATGAGTTTCCATTTATCTTACTCATTGTTATAAAAAATTGAAAGGCTGTGATGACTCTTTTCAAATACATTCCTTGAGCAAATACGACTACATAGAGGTTCATGCTTATACTTGGAAGTCCTTGAACACCATCTGCAATGCTTTCCTTAAATGATCATCTCTCAGAGTATGACATATTGTCATGCCGCTTTAGGATTGATGCCTCTAGGAGGTTCCATTAAACACATCCCCTGGTCTGCCCCTCACAGACCGAAATTTAGTTTAACAGTTCCAATTTGGCCTGCTCAAAGAGAACCACAAAACACATGATTGTTCAGATGTTTCCGCAAGCACTATCTTCATAGAAATTGCATTTGTAAAATCATCCATACTTCTTGAAACTGTCTCTGTGGCTACTTCATCCATCAACACACTTAATAACAAGGTTAACAATGGTGATTCTCCTTCAACATGCACTTAAACTTTTTCTAGAAACTGAAATTTCCAACATATGACATATGGGATGATGTAATGTTGACAGAACCCAGAGAGAAGTTCGAAAACACACAAGGCACAACCCAAGTAATCCACCAATAAACAAGAAAAGCATGATCAATGCCCTTAAGGGGAGGCTTTCCAATACTGCATCCAATGAAGTCTCAACCCTCAAACATAAAGTTCAATTTCTCATTGTCTACAAACCTCACATCATTTTGTTGATCTTAAAATCTATAGGAACGAAAGGAAAAATACTTAAAATGCCCTTGTTAAGTAGTAGTAAAAACATATCTTCTAGGACCAACAGCACTGGTGGGTTCCTATATCACATCATAATGGCACCAAAAACCTTTTGAATTATTTATCAATAAGATTTGAGAAAAGTATTGATGGGTGCCATTTATTTGCAAAACTGAATTGGATTGGAAATAGATACCCATAGATCCCCTTGTCATTGATCCTCGAGACATTGAAATTTTTATTTATTTCATTATATTCTAATTCCTATGTTATCTCAAATTATTTCGATCATTTCTATCAACAGTGTTGACTCCAAGGATTCATTTTGACAAATAAAGAAATGCGTATATAGCTTGTTTAATGTATCTAATGAGTTCAAGAAAACAAAAATGCTTAAAGGAGGACCAAAGAGTTGAGTGAATGATCACCGGATTTCTAGGGGAAAAATTCTAGAATTGATTAGTCAACACTCTAGGGGAACAATTCTACGATTGATTAGTCAACACACTAGGTGAACAATTCTAAAATTGATTAGTCAACACTCTAGGGGAACAATTCTAGAATTGATTAGTCAACTCTGTGCTCATTTTATTTTATTTTTTTGAAAAGATTATGAGGATTCGAAATGGTTGAACCTAAGGAAAAGAATTATCGATTCAAGAAACCACACAGTTAGGGCCAAAGAGTTCAAGAAACAAAGATGCTTGAAGAAGGGTAAAGAGTCGACTGAATGATCAACAGACTTCAAGGTAAAATATTCTAAAATTGATTAATTAATTGAAGGGACATGGTTGGTAAATTGAAGAAGCGAGAAAAGGTTTCTAGAATTTTGGACATAGTGATCAGTAAACTAAGGAGAGCTTCAATCAACCAAAGCAAGAAAAGAGAGAACACTAGGTCAAATGAAGGTAAATGTTTAGTCAATCAAAACAAGTGCCCAAAGGATTGGAGTCTTAGCGTCTTGCATCAGTCAACTAACGGTTCATGATATGGTGCAAAAGTTTTCTGCTCTAAATGCAATGGTTAGATTCTCAACCATTGGATATTTGAAAAAGCTAGCCCAACACTCCTAACAATTGTATTCTTAAAAAGCTATAAACAGAAGATATGCAAGTTTTCCAAAGAGCATAAAGGTTTCAAAGAGTTACAATGAGTGATAATATCCACATTTAAGAGAAGTTTCTCCAGTGATTTTCTTGTAAAAGAATTTTTAGGTGTGTCAGCTTTAAGTTTTGTATTCAACCTTTTAAGAGGCCTTAATTACTTGTTTTCATTTCTTATTGTTCCTTGGCGAGACAAAGCATTCTCTGCACCAAGAAGACGGTTAGTAGACTGTATTTTGTAAAAGGCTCACGGAACTTGATATCCAGAAGGCAGCCACAGATTGTAATGTAAAAGCCCATTGGAGCTTGGGAATTGATAATGCAATCCTAGGTTGTGTGTATTCTGCTTCCACTGAAGTGTTAATATAGCCTAAGATTGCCAATATTAAAGAGTGGAGTACACACTAAAGTTTGTGCCGAATCTTTATAAATATTGTGTTTTTTTATTTTTGAATCTCTATTG
This sequence comes from Pouteria campechiana, assembly GCA_036873735.1. Classification (NCBI taxonomy): domain Eukaryota; kingdom Viridiplantae; phylum Streptophyta; class Magnoliopsida; order Ericales; family Sapotaceae; genus Pouteria; species Pouteria campechiana. The sequence continues at coordinate 25,311 of JAYJMB010038128.1, read as the reverse complement.
CATTTAATTTTAGTTTCCTATCCATATTAGGGTCAAAATTTTTTGAAATACTTAATTTACCCCCATCTTGGATGCTTAACATTACCTAGGCCAATAATTCTTATTAGAGCAAACTCTGAAACTAAGATTTAAATTTCAAAAATCTAAATCTTAGGGTGGAGCTCTACCATATGACCCACTGTCTTAGATAGAGAAAACTTTGCTCATTAAAAATGAGGATGAAAAATTTTCCTCATTGTTACTGATTTCAACTCTTAGAGCATCAGAAAGACTGGCACAAAAATTCCATCAATAGATGAGAAAATCTGGGATGCAAAGAAAAATAGAAATGCTCAAACAAATGATGAGGCCATGAATACCTTATTTTGTGCACTCTCCTTGTCTAAATTTCATAAAGTTTTTCTCTCTTAAACAACCAAAAATTTTGTAAAAGGTTACACGGAAACCAACTAGATGAAGGGAACTAAAATCAACAAAATAATCTGTGAGGATGAATTGTTTGGCATGAAATTCTTTGAATCTGTTAGTGAAATGCTCACATATTTTCACAAAAATCAATAATAACCTTAAGTCATTCGGCAAAGACTAGTCTGGTGTTGAATAGCCACGGAAGACCTTAAAAGTATTTGTGTACAAAGACAACAAGAGAACAATTTTACAAATAAATGTGAATAATAATAACATACACATTTTGAATGTGCAATGGAATGAAAATTTTTCATATGCTACATAATCAAAATGTATATTTTATTTTCATTTTCATTTATTTGCAAAATTGTTCTCTTTTTTTCTTTGTACAATTTGTCAAAGGTATTAGCAGCCAATGTAAGCGTCATCATGAGGCCAAAGACATCAACTCAATCTCTTTTGATTACTGCCCTCCCTTATGAAATATGGGATAATTAAGTCATAGGAAGGAGGGTAGTAGCAAACAGGGCAGATTCCAAGTATTAAGAGAGAGAGAGAGAGAGAGAGAGAGAGAGAGAGAGAGAGAGAGAGAGAGAGGAGATGAAAAGCTAGCCTCCCTCGTTAGAAGATTCCAGAAATTTATGAAGAAAAATAATTGAAGGAGATTAGAAAAGAGATAGAAGAGGAAAAAGATATTAGCTACTTCTAGTAATAGCGACACATCTTCGTTAAGCAACAATGAAACGAAGCAGAAAAGAGCACATCACTACCTGATAGCCCATGACGACCCCCTCAAAGTAGTACTAAGGAATTAGTGAGTCCTTTACAATGGATAAAAGGGGAAAAAAAAAATTCAGTCGCCTAGCTTAAGGCCAAAGAGGAAAAAGTAAATAAGAAAAGTATCTCTAACTTGAACCTCCTGATAAATTAACAATTCCATGCACAACATCTATGACCTTCATGCATATAGTTCTTACACAATCATTCGGCATTGATAAAGTTTTCAATGACAATAACTATATTATGACTATACAAGAAATGATAAATGGTCCAGTGATTGGATTAGAATAACTAATCAAAAAATAACTCAATGAATTTGATTTAATTGTGGAAACATAAAATGGTGTTGGTTTATTCTTTATTTTGATAAATCATATGTCCTTGCTACAAGGATGGATGATAACATCGATGTATTTAGAACTTCATTTCCTTAACAATGCAACTTAGCATCAGTATTCCATTTCTCCAAAATACCAATTTCTTCAAAACCCTCAATAAATTCAAATATCTGCTAATTATGACAAAAAATGGAAGAACAAATGAGAAAAAAAAATCTTGTGATTTAAAGAATAGAAACAAAAGCATATCTTTGTAGATATAGATGGAAAAGATGAAAATGATACAAAGGAGATGTACCCATCTCTCAAACCTAACCGCCATGTCCCTATCTAATAGCTACATCCTTTTTTATTATGACAACACACACACACACACACACGAACAACATATATATGGGATTTGATCACATGAAAAGACACTTTTACCATAATTGTGGTGAAAACACTTCATTTTTTATTTTAGAATACTGATTTTGAAAATTCAATTTATTAATGATGCTTGACATTAGATGTTTAGCTAAGGTATTTAATTGTTAAATGAGCTAAACTTTAGGATCCACTGAAGTCTCCAAATGATGTAATTTTTTGCACCTTAGCCAAACACTTAATGCCGAACATCATTAATGAATTGAATTTTCAAAATCCGTTTTCTAAAATAAAAAATGAAGCATTTTCATCTCAATTATGGTGAAAACATTTTCATGTGATCATATTCCTATATATCTGATTGTATTATTTGTGGATTGAAACAAAAATGGAGAGAAAATGTCGCATGAAAATGGCCTCTAAATTTCATTTTCATAGAGAAATAATGGGAGTTAGTTCATTAATGTCACAATTCATTTTCATAAAAAGGGGAAAATTGTTGACTCTGAGAATTCATTTTAATGAATAATAAAAACTATATATATATAACTTATTTAATGTATCTAATGAGTATGCCAAATGTTGTAAAAAAAGAAAATAAAGACTAAAGATTCAAAATGGTTACCCATGCAATGAAAAGGATTATGAATTCAAGAAAACCATAAAACTAAGGCCAAAAAATTCAAGAAAACAATATGCATGAAGAAAGGCCAAAGAGTCAACAAAATGATTAGCAAGCTTCATGATGACTGATTTTGGAACTAATAATTTGACAAAAGGAGATTGGCTAGTCAACGAAAAAAGGGGGAAAAAGAAAAAAAAAACTCCAGTTCAAACATGGTGATTAGTTGCCTATTGAGAGCTTTCATCCATTGAAGCTTGAAAGGAGAATAAGAACTCAATAGACCAAAGGTCAGTCAACCAAATGAAGAGACTAGAGGCTCAATGTCCTCAATCTGTAAACCAAGGACAAGTAAGTCTCAACCAAATCAAAAATTTGTGATACAGAGTATTAATTGAGAAAAAATAATACTCTCCAAAACACATTGATCAAATTTTTAACTATTGGATATTCAAAAAAGTTATCTTAGCCCTCCAACGGATATATTCTTGAAGATTTATATTTTAGAAAGAAGCTTGAAGGTAAATAGAACTTTTTACCAACATATATTGAACAAGCTTCCTCAAAAGCATCAGAGTTTCAAAGAAGCTTTCAAAACTGATCTTCACCACATTTAGGAGAGTCCCCTCTGATACTGTCCATGTAAAGAGCTTCAGGTTTGATAGCTTCAACTTCTTAAGCTTTAATCTTGTGTTCATCTTGTCAAGAGACTTCAATTATTTGTTTCTTTTTCTTGTTCCTTGGTAAGAAAAAGAATTCTTTGTACCAAGAAGACAATCGATAGACTACATAGTTTATAAAAGTCCTCCTAGAGCTCAAGATGCAAAAGTCAACCATGGATTGTGGAATAAAAGCTCCTTAAAGATTAGGAATCCATGCGGTAATCATTGATGGTGAGTGTTGGTTGTGTTTCCACTGGGATGTTAGTACAACCTAAGATAATGAATCCTCAAAAGTGGAGTAGCCCCCAAAGATTGATCCAAAACACTATAAATTATCACAATTATCATACTCTCTAGTTGCATTTAATTTTATTTTCTTATCTATCTTGGGTTCAAAATTTTCAAATGATCAATTCACGCCACCTTGTGTGTTTGCAACCTTTACCCAAGCTAACAAGTAGAATAATATTCAAAATTTAGACAACTAACCTACTAGACCTGCCTATTATGTGGGCAGTAATTTATGCATCTATTTCCCTTTAAAATACCCCTTCAAGTGGGAACTTTTCAATTTCAAAGTAAAAAATCCAAAGAGAGGGTATGTGAGCAGTGAGCCTTTTACCTCCTCTTTGCCATCATCATCATTGTAAGTTATGTTTGTAATTGACTAGAATGGATCCTATTGCACCATTTCTATTAATCTTAGACTATGACTTCAGTAGGCTCATGTATTCTCATATCTTTCCTAGTGATGTCTAACCTTGTCTTTTTAAAACTACTTCTAGTTTTCTTATTCCCTTCTATTTGGATACATTTGTTCCTCCACGTACTCCTCATTCTTCTAGTTTTCTTACTACCTTCTATTTGGATACATTTGTTCCTCCACATCCTCCTCATCACCACCATCATCATAAGTTGTTTTTGTACTTAAGTGGGATGGATCCTATTGTTTCATTCCTATCAATCTTAGATTATGTCTTAAGTAGGCCCAAGCATTTTCTTAACTTTCCTAGTAACTTCTAACCTTGTCCTTTTTAACTTTCTTCAAGTTTTCTTATTGACTTCTATTTGGATACATTCTTTCCTCCTAACTAGTGCAATCTTTGTTCTTTATTTCTTGACCACACTATTGAAGTCTACTTTCCATTATTCTATATATTATCTATTAATTATACCTTTAGGTTACCTAGTACAACTTCATTTTTTAATTTTTATCTTTTCTTATTTTATCACTCATCTATCTCAGCATTCTCATTTTAGTTATATTTATTATATATATGCTATCTTTTAACTGACCAACATTCTACCCTATAAGCATAGATGGTTTTCAAGTTGTCTTATATCATATTGAAACCTAAAATTGTATAAATATAGATTTCAAGAAATTTCAATTCTTATATGAAATTGATCACTCCAAGTGGAGTTTGGAATTGAAATGTAAACAAATGATTCTAAGCATTATTAAATTTTTTACCCATAGGCGGGAAGATGCCCAAACTTCATTCTTCATGAATGTATAATGCATAACAAAAACCATGGCTTACTTGTAAGATTCTCAAATTCAGGGCCACTCTCTCCACTCTTTTTATTCATCAAAAGTGAATGCATTAAATTGAAGCAAATTGTTAAAAAAGACAAAGAAAAAAAATTGTCAAGTTATCATATATGAATTCCAAGTCATAGTTCAAATTTTGAAATTTGAATTGTAAACCAAAACTATGCAAGTCTCAAAATTTGCCTTAGCAGGTGGGAGCACACCATTTGATTGATCAGGATACGATTCAAAACTTTCAAGGGGATCCATTCCCTCAAATACAAAAGTCTACTATACAAAATCCACAACATGACTTGTTATTGTTGGACTGAATCATGAGATTCAAAATTCAGATTTACCAATTTTGCCTCCAAGCTATAGCACATCCATCCTATATGAATAAAATGATGCATATGGACAAATACAAAAATAAACCAGCCCCACAAAATTATGCAACTTAATATTTAATTCTTGTTTTGTCTAATAAGTCTGTATTTAAACAAGGCAATGTTTACATTTAAGGGTTTTGCATTTTGCCTTTTTTTTTTTTTCAAATGGTGGTAAATATTCTATGTAAAACTTGCTAGTCACATGAATCTACACGAGGGAAAATCCGTCCAATTATGTTTGGTTATACCCTTCTTAGGAGGAAATTTAGAGAGGGAGCTTTGAACTATAGCATCCGAACTAGAAGACTATTAAGCTATGCTCATGTTCTTCTAGTTCCTATTTAAATTACCCAAGAGTTAAGAGGATTATTTAGTTTTTCTTACAGTATAGTCATTTAATGTCTGATACAAGTAGCTTTTACTCGTCATGATATGCCATAGAGATTCAACAATATTAATCTTAGGATTTTGTCTAATCAAGTCCTAGATTGTCTCTTATAAGTAATACAAATTGAAAAGGCACCTGCATGCAACCGGGTATACTTACCCAAGGCACTGCACATTTAGGTCAAATTTGGCGAAAATGATTTACTAACTAGGATAATGTTCCTTTGATTTACTAACCTCACTTGTAGGCTTGACCCAATGACACACCTTACCAAAAATAAAGCTCTTGCCAAAAGACCATCCTAGAGCAGCCATCATTAGCTCACTCTTGTTTTGGTTGAGGAACATCAAACCCACAAGAGAATGTTGCTATCCAAATTTCCCAACAAGCAAAAATAGGATCAAAACTTAAGCACCTTTGAACTGATTATAGTTACAACATGGCAAACCCATGTTGGAATTTGTGTAGAAAAGATTATGCATTAGAGTTACTTTGAAGCCTTGCTTTGAAGCTCTAGACCAACAATTAGTGGTATAAATCCCCACTCCACACACGCTTTGATAGAAAACAATGGGAGATGGAAGTCCACAACAATACAAAGATCACCCCAAAGAAATAAATTGCACCTTGGCTGAAAAGAAAGGGGGATGGGAGTCCATAACAACATGTGGTCCACCTCAAGTGTAAGCTTGTTATTGTTGAGTTTACATGTGTAGTTTTGATAATATAAAAACTTGTTTATAACTTAAGTTTAATCTAATAAAATTTTGCTAAGTTTTAGAGTGACATAAGAACCGACAGAAGAAGCAAACATGAGTCATAGAGGTCTATCGAGTCTACTAAAATCAAGTTTATATAGTAAAGGACCAATAAAGGAAGCGGCCATAGATAACAAAGGTTTCTCATAGTCTCTGGAAAGTGGGTGTACCATGTTAAAGTCTACGGAGGAAGTACTTTAGTTGATAAAGGAAGTAACTGGGGTTTGTTGAGATCTCTACAATAGTAATATTCCTCTCACAGTCTCTGAAAAATGGGTGTATCATGTTAAAGTCTACAGAGGAAGTACTTTAATCGATAAAGGAAGTAACTGGGGTCTATTGAAATCTCTACAACAATAATATTCCATAGAGAAAGCGAGAGAGGAAACCAAAGAGGTCTTCGGGCCTACTTATGACGACAAAGGTAGCTACAAAGGAATAGATAGAGATTGATTATCCCAATGGTCGTTTCATAGGGATTTTTAAAAAGACGTTTCAACAGTTATTCTCAACAATCTTCCTCCAAACGATCAAGAATCTTTCTAGAGTTTATCAATACAAGTTTCATTAAAGAGAAAGGAGGATTATTTGAGCTACAAATGTTTTATTCACAAGAGAACTAAAAAAATGTCATTTACTCTACTGCGTCTCAACTCTTAACAAGTTTCAAACTATATCAAATCCAACTCAAGAGGAGTCTAAAGCATCTTGCTTTCATTGAGTAATCTCTATATTTAAGCTTTACTTTGCGTACATTTCAACCTACTAAGAGGCATTCTTTTGTACATCTTTATTTTCATTTAGGTTTTAGAATGTTTACTAGTAAGGAAGAGTTATCCTTATAGCAGTATTGTGTTGTGACATTTTCTAGGATCGGGTTGGTTTAGTTCTAGGTTAATATTGGTTCTTTCAAAGTTTAATTTAATCAAACTATCAACTAATTGCATAGTCCTAGCTATATCTAATCTAAGCATAAACAGACAACATCTTTCAAGTAAAAGAAACGTGCCACAAAATACAAAATGAAAATAAATTAGAATTTATGAACTATCTTTATAAAAAACCATTAGTGAGAAATACAAAAATCTGGACTTTAACCCTTTGCTTGCTTGCCTCACATCCACAAAATATCCAAATTACACTTGATTCTTGCACTCATTATAAGTACGAAGATAGAGATAATTATAACTTATTGAAGGATAAGAGTAAAGAAAAATATTTTATTACATGAATAGATTCCTACATTACTTAAGAATTGTATTATTTCTTGGTAGTTTAAAATAATTATCTCATATCCTTTTAATACATGAATGATGTATTTTCCTTATGGTTCTAAATAATACTAATGTAGAAGCATGAAATAAAGTGAATTTTATTGTTCTATATACAACCTGCCAACTATAATAAAATCTATTGAATAATCTTTAAGCTTTAAAGCATAAATGCGTATATAATATAATAGTGTGAAATATACATACAACTATTAAAATAATTCAACTTGTGTTAACTTGTTAAGTTCTTAGTATTTTTTTAAATAATTCATATGGGTTGATTCAGTTTAGGTACCTAATGCCTTTAATAGAACCGAATTGAACCTAACTTAAAAATGAGTGTGGGTCAAGAAGGTGGAACTGAACCCACCCTACGAGTAAAAAAAGTGGAACTAGTGTTTGTAGTTTCGCAGAAAGGAAAAATTTTGCTAACCTTAGAAAAAGGAAAATTTTACTAATTTTGCAAAAAATATTAATAATTTTGCTAAACTTTTTCCACTAAAACATTAAAAGATTTTAAAATAGAGAAAATTAGAAAATTTTTCAAAAAACTTCATAATAAATCATGAGAAATCTAAATTCACATTTAGAATATAAAAATTACTTTAAATGTTAATATATATGACATAAAAGAAACATACCAATGATACAAATATTGATAAAGCAGATATTTGTTGTAAAATACTACTAGATGAAAATTTTAGGCCACACAAAGTTGTTAAACATATGCATATAATATAAAATCATTCTATCACCATACCTCACCACTAAAAAGAAGCTCATGTCGGCTCCTTAGTATCATCATCAACGTGGACTTGCTCTTGTGTAATCATAGAAACCCTTGGATGTAGATTGAGTGGTCTAAAGATAGAAGATAAAGATGCTTAGGTTCCACTATCTGGATGGCATAACATCTGGCTATAAAATTGTTGAGAATAATCTTCAGAATATTCGATATAATGGTCATATGATATATACGCATAATTGGACCCCTGCTCACTATTATGCACACCAATAGATGTCACAACCATATTATTTAGTAGGTCATCCTCTTTTGTAAAAGCTGCTTCTTTTAAACTTTCATACTTTCTTACATTGGATCTTATAAGTGCTCATGCACTATGATCATTATTGTGCATAGCATGCTAAAAGTCTTCTTCTCAAGTGAATGGGCTAAAAGGCCTTTAACTACTTAAAGTATCACCCATTCCATCATCATCATCATTATCATCATTACTATTACCACTACTTTTTGTTCTTGAAAAAAACTTTATGCTTGATAATAATCTGAATTAAGATGGATTAGAAGGATCATGTAATTGAGAAGTGCTTCTAGATCTTGTTACTGGATCAAAGTCATCTATCGAAATTCTCTCTTCCTCCAATATTTTTTGTACATTAACTCATTGTTCATGAACTATGTTAGCAATAGTAGGTTCTAGCCCTCCATCACTAGTATCTAAATCATTATACTATAGCTACTTATATATGAGGTCTTTTCTTTCATCATTTTTTTCCAAGTAAGCATAATGCTCTATAATCATTAAATCCAATATGTCTTTAAGAGGGCTTTCTTCAAATCGAATTAATCATTCTTCAAGCCACATATTATAATGATAGAATACCAAATCTTGTAATTTCTAGTATCCCAACTTGTTTCTTCGACATTTATGGATTAAAGAAAATATGCTCCAATTATGCTCACATGGGAAAGAAAATACTATTACTGTTTGATTCAGTATTTTATACGCCAACAACCTCAAATTTAGGGTATCCGTCCCATAACAATTTCGCCATTCACCTGTAAAAGAAAACTTGGATTTGTTAATAATTTAAAATAAAAAGTAGACAACATATTATTATTTCATTATCCTTTACTTATATGGCATTGCTTTAATTTTTGATTTGATTGCTATATTCATCCCAAATAACCCCTTGGTATCTTGAAAATACATCAACTATAATATTGAAGAAAATAAAAATTATTAATATGCAATGTTTAATCAACAAAATATCTTTGAAATGATATAAATATATTAAGTTGTATACAACTACTATAAGATCCTTAACATTTGGATTATTAAGAAAAAGCTTTTCAAATACTTTAAAAACTTAGGTGCTAAGTTGGGCTTCTTGACTTAGATGCCGCTCATAATGATACTTTGGATTTAAGTAATAAACTGAAGAAATTAGAAATTAAATTAGTTAATGCAAACTTATATATATATACTATGTACATATTTTCAATGGAACTAGAACTTATTAAATCACATACTTACCAGTAGCATATGGGGGGTGACTTAGCATGCCTTCCCAATGTCTCTATAATTTGCAGAACCTAATCTACACCCTTGAGATTGTTCTCTTTGATTGGACTCATACATGGAACTCATGGATGGATATGTGTCATTATCTACTATCATTAGAACTTAGTAGATAGTTTTCAGTATGCTCAATACTCATCTCACACAATCCCATAATATAGTTGTCATAATATTATCCTGTGTTTTCTTTTCCCCTGCTGTCTTTCTATATTTTGAGGCACGCTACTTGTTGGAGTTGAAAGCTGTAGTGAGAGCTTGATGAGCCTTATGCAAGCTATCCAATGTAATATAATTTGTAGCAAATCGTGTCTTACCAGGACATACAATCTCTCCATTATATTCAGATATCGTATGAAATATAGAACCCAACTATGATTGTATATAAACTTGGTCGTTATATGAGCAATTTTAATTATTTTTTGTACAACTGGATGACGACCAATATCTTCTAATATTAGATCAATATATTGTGTAGCACAAGAGGTTCAATATAAAAATATATTTTTTCTAATGTTTTGCCAACTTTTTTATAAATACTCCCATTGTTAGTAACTATTTGCATTACATGATTAGCATTGACCTATTCAATCATTTTCTATAGTTCCTACTTCATGTAGTGGGTATCTTTTATAAATGACGATGCATTTATTAACTTTATAAATGCTAATATGCCTTTCTAGTACATTATAAAATTTATTATGGACATTTATTGAGCCCGTCCATCTATTATACATGATGGTCACCCTATAAGTATCTCAATGACACTTTGACTATTTATCCAGTCATTTATCTTTGTCACCTTTTTCTTCAAAATACATCCCATGGATCTCCCTTTCTATAGGCATTTTACATTCTCTCCCTCTCTTTGAGACACAAATACCAAGTTCTTAAATACAACTATATTTGCTGCATGTGCTAGAATTATATTGTAGGAAAAAACTTGGATCCAAATCTTCCAAGCTAGGAAACATTGTCCCTTCCTTCATCGAACATTTATTTTATCTTCTTTTATAGATCACCCACTTACCTATATAATTTAGGTTTAGCTACTTTCATACTATTTCTACCTCTGAAATATCCCATAATTCTACCCTTTACACCACCACCAGTGTAACGCTTGAGGTGTTAAAATAAGGACGTGTTGAGAAATATTGATAAGGGAATAATAAATATGGACTAATTTAAAAATTTTAAAGTTATTAAGCTTGGTATTTAAGTGAATGAGAAGAAAATTTTGAAGATAAAGTGTAATTTGAGCTTAGTGTATGAGAAAATGAAGTAAAAACGCTCTAGGCATCACTTGTACACAAATTTTTGGATATAAGATGAATGATTAAGAATGTATTCAACACGAAAGTCATAGCCATTGAAATTTCCCAAACAATGAATCAAGCATCATATGAATGGATATCATATGAGAAAGTTAGAGCTAAAATACTACAGCCGTCACTAAAGTGATAAATTGGGTTGAAACATAAGGTGTCACTTTGAGGCCGAATTACTCATACTTGGAGACTAAATTAGAAGAACTTTTCAATATAAAAATTATATATCTTGAAATTATATTTTCAATGTAATAAAAATCACTCAATTTGGATATGGTATGAGGAAGTTATAAATAAAATACGAAAATATTTCTTGGCTGGCAACAAGTTGGCGTCGGCGGTACCAGATCATGATGGAAAATGGGCATTTGGGCAGTGGGGTGGTGTTGACAGCCCCTAATATAGCGTCGATGGTGCCGGTCGACGATTATAAAAGGGGGTAATCAACTTTTCACCTCCCATTTTGTTCCGTTTTCTCCCATTTCGTTCCGTTTCTTTCCCTTTTATGCCCTAACCCTCTATAGTTTTTTTTTTCTTGCCTATTTAGCTAAGAAATCATTTTACCTAGCTAGTAAATCATGTGATCTTTCATTTAAACCTAACTTTCGGCGATTTGAACCGTGAAAATGGGAGAAAAATTAAGTTTCCTTCAAATGGATGGTGCTAACTGGAGTTTTAGGCTTGAATTTATATCCACAAGAGAAAGCCATGTGCGGATTGCTTGGCAAGTTGGTTTTTCTCTCCTTATTTCTGATTTTCTTAAGTTAGGGTTATTGAAATTTGGGAATTTTGGAGAAAAATGATGGATCTGATATAGAAATCATGGGAAAAATAATTAATTTATGTTTTATGATGTTTTAAGACTTGTTTGGGATCATTTGAATTGATAAAATGGATTATGGACTATGACCTAGTTTGGGTCAAATTGGGGTTTTTGAAGTATAGGCTATGTAAGCCATGAATTGATTGAATGAAAGGCCTAATTGAGTCATTTTAATGATATTTAAGTATTAATCATGTTAATTATAAGATAAATATAATAAGAAATGAAAAATTCTTGTGATGTCCTGTTAGGAAATGTTAGTTTAACTAATGTATATCACATGTTTAATAACCATAGCCTAAAATTGACTATGAAAGAAATGATAATATAATGTATTGAGTACATGATTACAAATGGTTAAGTAAATGGGATGTGGCCCTGTACCTGTATAGGATGATCTGAAAAGGATGAAAAGACAAGAGTTGGAGAAAAGTGGTTTGGAGCTAAAGGCCTAAGGTAAATAAGCGGCCCCTTATTTTATTGGAATAATGAATGGGGATAGTGGTGATCCCATGTATGTTTTGGGCATGTATGTTTTGAATGAGAGATTGTAAATATCCTGTACTTGTTTAAGAATGATGTTTATTTATTTTGTAAACATATGTGTATTGAGGAATAATGAATATTCCTAGAGTATGTAGAGAATGAGAGCATAAATTATCCTATAAATAGTATGTATACATAAATATAAAGGGGATAGAGAGTATCCCTTGGATTGAAATGACTAAGGAACTATAAAGCACATAATATTATGCTTATCCTTGTGTATGGATGTCTTCTACATGTAAGGGATAAAAAATATCCCAATTTTATGATAGGAATGTATGAAATAGAGAGGATAGATGATATCCCTGGATTGTATTGCATGCTTGATTTATGTTAGTATACGCCTAAATGGCATAGAGTATGTATGGAGAGAATAAGGATTTAAGCCTTATAATACTGTTAATTTGTATTGTTCATCTCAGGATGCGATGGGAATGTATTGATTGAGTTTAGAATATGTTGTTATGATTAATTATTTTTCATTATTTATGCCTACTTACTGAGTTGCCCAAACTCACGCTTTCTTGTTTAAATTTTTAGTTGACAGGTCAAGCAAAAGATTTATGAGAAAGACTGACAACTTTTGAATGATATGATATATTATCATGATTAGAATCCCATTATATAATTGTGTAAATGTAAATTTGTATAATTGTGTAAAATTATAATTGATGTATTAAAGAGATGGACTGGCATGTCTTAGAATATGATATATAATATTGTGATAACATGAAATGTTTCTCCTAAGGTGTAGTGTTGTCATGGTGTAAAACAGGTTTTGGGCTGTGGATAAAATGGGTCATGTTTTATGTTTACTAATTCAATTATTATGTTGATATATGATGTATATCAAGTTCTAATCTTAATATTTTAGGGGAAACTCTGTCGAATTTTAGTTGAAATCTTATTAGAAATTAAGTAAATTAGAAAATAGTATCCAAACACCCCACTCTGAAAATGAAAAAATCATGATATAATCATGTGTATTTGCAATGTAAAAAGGAGTAACAGCCTCGGGAGGGCGGAGCGTTATAACCAGCCTTCTCCATAAACCCATGGGATGTTAGCCCCTTCCTCTCTAATCTGTATTTGTTTTACTTCCCATTGCTTTGCTCTAGATACATATATAGCTCTTCTTATATCACTATCATCTTCTTATCCTCTTCATCATCAACATCCATAGAATATGAACATCCATATAACATTTTAGAAATATTTTGCTCATTTTGTTTTCTTAATTCTCTATAATTCACTCTTATAATTAAAAGTCTTTTCATTATCTTTCTAACTTCGGGAGGGACCTTAAGACAATTCTTCACATTTTTATACACCCCAGCCAAGTGCTCCTTCAATTGAATAATGCCCCAAAACTTCATTTTTTGAACACTATAATTACATTCTGCCTCATTTTGTACCTTTCCATTGGTTTTCCATAATCCCAAGCCACATCTTACAATTTTATTTTACTACTTTTTTCAAAATCGGATATATTAAACATGAAATGAAGACATTTAGGAATATTATAAACCTATTATTTGTTTCTAAACTATAAATAATTATTATTACAAGCTATTTAAGTAAATAGAATAGTTGGAATATGCTTTATATTGTAAAAATGAACAAAGCTTTTTTTCAAGATAAAATTAAGTTTGTAAAAAATCTCAATTTTTTTTTAAAAAATAAAACTCTATCCTCAAACTTTAGAGACTAAAATTAAGGCTATAATAATTATATTACATACTATTAAGTTAAAAAATTATTAAAAAATATTTATTCATAAAATAATTTGCAAAAATATAAATACTATACATTTTTTAAACCTCTAAAAATATCCAAACTATTCCATCTATTTTTTGCAATCGAAGTATCATGTTTACAACAATTAAAACCAAAAAAATAAACCAAAAAATATGTTTTTATGAAAATATATGTATTTTCACCCTTTAAAAAAGAAAAAGAAAAAAACAATGGGTTTACCTCTTGTAATTGTCAATTAAATCCTCTCTCTCATGATTTCGATGCTTCAATTGCTGGAAAATCATGCCTAAATCAAGTTTTTGAGGGTGAGGACAAAGATCCAAATCTGCAATGTGGCTGTCAGTTAGTGATCTTTACCTAAATGCAAAACTTTTTCCATTTTGGTGCTTGAATCCACCATAAACCTTGTTGAAAATGAGTTTTGAACCTCATAGGGAAGACTTCATAATACAAAAATTAATGTGGAAGGAGATCTTAGCTTGTTTGAAGAAACCCACCAAGCTGTCCAATTTTTTGGTACAATTAAGAGGCTTAAAGTTGTATTTTGTAGAGAAAAACCCACAATGGAGTGTTGAAAATTCTTTCTCAAGCCTCTAGGAGTGCTTTTGAGAAGATAGAAAAGGGGTTGTAGAGAATCTCTACTATTTTCTATGGTTTAACAGCACCTTGAGAAAATTTCAAGATTTTTACAAAAATATCAAGAAAATGCCAATAATTTTGAGATTATTAAGTAAATCTCAAGAAAATGGAGATAATTTTGAGATTTTGGAGATAATTTCAAAATTATCTCCTAATCTACAAAATTACCAATTTTCTATATTGTGAATATCTCGCTAAATGAGAGAAACAAAATTTTCGACAATAATTTTATCAAAATTTTGTTAATGCATTCACTGGGTGGAACTGAACTTGCCTTATGAGTCAAAAAGGTGGAACCAAACTTGCAAAAAAATGGTTCAATTCATGGGTACCTAACCCGAGTTACACCCTTAGTTCCCACTATTGCTGCCCAAATATGTGAATGCAATAAGAATATACCCTCAGAAGAAAACCTTAGATATCGATGGCATGTTGATAATTGGCTTATGTGCAACTATGAAAAAAAAATGAAATTAGAAGTCAATTGCAATTTGCAAAAACTTTCTGCAAATTCTTAAGCTCCTTCTCACATGTCCTAACGATTCCATGACTTGTTACCTATTTATCAATAAGAAAAATAACATAATAAAGGATCAAACCTATCAAAAACATGCCAAGATGGCTACTAGATCAATAAGAAGAATTCATGACCATTGAAATAATGGAGTGCCCTTAACTCCATCACTAATATAATTATCACCCCATATGTGATTAGTTAAAATTAATATGGTCAAATCCTTGAGCATCTCCCAAGTCGCTACTACCTATAGATCTATTCTCACTTCAAACATTTTTCCATCCTACATCATACAAGAATATCAATCCTTGGTCACACCTCAAGAATCTTTCAAATCAAATTTCAACCCCTACTAAAGAACAACAACAATGTAATAGAATTATGTGCATATAAAATTGAAAAGTCATAAAAGAAAGGGCTAGAATGGAGAGGGCAATCTTGCCTTCTATCCATGTTCTAAAAATCATTACCCTATTCTAAATATTAACATAAAACTTTCAAGTCTATCTATAAGAATCAGCTACAATATTCTCCAATAGATAAAAATTGATAACCATTTTTCTCATCCTAGCTCCTAGGCAAAAACATTGCAAATTTCTTAAAGATTATAATCCTATGTCTTCAACTTTGATTACTGTCATTTTTTAGCAGTTAATTGTTGAGTCCTAACAAAATGAATTAGCAAATTAATTGTAAAGAACAATAAAATTTGCGCAAGGGACCTCTTCACTAAATCATGATGATAAAATGAGTTCACAAACTATCTAGTGGGACCACTTTCAGCTAAATATAGGAGAATGTGCTCATGCTCATAATCTTCAAATGAAGGTATGCAAATTCTATTGAAGTCATACTATCTTACATCTTGCCATATTCACATCTTAGAAGAATAAGAAAGTAAACAGAAGTGATAATTTCAAACATATGAAACTTTCACAAAACAATGCATTTTCTCTAATAAATATAACCTTTGTTAACCATATTGGTTCAAATCCTCCTCTCCAGATCCATTTAAGTTTAATCTATTGATAAGGAAAGCACGATCATCACAAATAATGTTAAAGATAAGATATGGCATCTGGTGTAGCTTCTACATGCCAAAAGAACTCTATTTTATTTAATAGATAAACAAAATTACAAGTTGTTCTAAAGACAATACATTTCAAAAGAGGCCATCCTTTTGGTAGATTTTAAAGTCATTTATTCTCATGACTCATGGAACGCAAAACATTTTTACCACAGCTTTTTATGATAAATTTTCATAAATTTTCTTTGCAACTTGCTCAATAGCAAGGTAGGTTAACTTCTATAGGCAACTTCCGTCAACAATCAAATCCTCCTAATGGTTTATTTTATTAATGGCATGAACTACATTTTCAGTATCCAAGAAACATTTCAAAAAATATTGAGTTCTTGGAAGAAATAAAAATGATTTTTACACTCAAGCCCAATTTATCATGCCCAACTCCCATTTGTACTTCTTGCTCACTTTTCAATTGTTTTTACACGGTCTACTACTTGATCTTCTAGCTTTTGATAAATTAATTGTAATCTAATTGCTTCACTTTCTCATTTATGCAATTATAGTTCATGTTGATAGGTTTTATTGTACAATATAGATAAAAAAAAAATTATTTATATAGGAGGTGGTCAGCTTATTGTTCATGTTAGTTTCTATTACAGCTATAGGTTTTTAAATCAAATTCTTGGTTTTAGTGACTTGAAACCTGTAACTGACACTCAAAAGGACAGTGTTTAAATTTGTAGAAAGTGATAACTAAAAATCAAGCTAACTGATGATATCCTTTCTCCAAAGTTTCTCACTCAAGATCAATAATAAAGTATCATAATCAAACTAAACTTGGATAGGACTGCCACAATCTTTAAGTTCAGCATTTTTGAACACATATTGCAGAATTATTTAAAGGTGCCAATTTTAAAGGTTATGATATTTACAAGTAGATCTATAGCTCTTAAATTTTAAGAACCTGACTTACGGACCAAGGCAATGCAAAGAAATTAGACTGAAGATTGACACATGGAAAACCAAAGAACATGATGTTCACATGGAAAACCAAAGAACATGAAAACATCATGTTACAATGACCATCATGAGAGGACTCTAATTTGGAACTTAGCAGCAAAGCCATAATAGGCAATAACAGCAAGTTGCTAATGAATTTGGACAGTGTGGACACATTAGTAAAAGGAAGTAAGCAAAATTAGATGAAAAACCCCACAGTAAGTGTGTTTTCGTAATCCTCCCACCAACTCGTCCTCCACATATACCACATTCACCTTAATGACGATGACTAGATCAAAGTTTGCCTAGTTGCGGCAAAAAAGTTCAATCATCAATACAGATTGTTTATATAAGAGGAACCACAAAGTATTTTCAGCTGGGTATTGGTGATATTGAAACACCATCCTTAAGGAAGTGTGGAGTATGGAGAGTGTGGGGGTATGGAGAGAACTTGTTTAGGAGAGAACTATATGCATTAAAGTCATAAATTTTAAGTTTTCTAAAGAAAGTTTGTAATGGAGGCATCGGTTTTACAGACAGATTAAATTGTGACAGTGTTGAGTAGCTTGAAAAAACTCATATGCCAAGCTGCTTCTCAAAATATGGTCTATGAAAACTGCTCATAATCTTATATCCTTATCGAATAGTATAGACAATTCATAGCTAACAACAACCGTCCATTAGGGGTAACATTAAGTTAGCACTAGCAGAATCAAACGTTATATGTAGATGTCTCACTAAACCCAAATGGATGTAGGATCCATCCATTGATGATAACAACCCAAAAACAAAATAATAATAATAATAATAATAATAATAATAATCCAAAGAGTGTCAAACATTGTGATCCTATACAATGCTCTAATAATAAATATAGTTGCAAAACAGATCCAAAGACTATCATCCTATACAATGGTCCCATTAAAGGTTCTAGAAGACAATTAGGAAATCATAACAAGATTGTAATTGATGATATGCAAATAATAAAATAAATTTAAAATAAAAAAATATATTAAAACAAAGTAACACAATAACTACAAGAAAAAGATAAAATTGATGGTGAAATGGATGCTTTTTTATTGACAAGATAGCATTATGATGGGAAAGATAGAATTGACAAAGAAAATAATATCTTATTTTATTAGTGTGAAAAGATTGTAAAAGGACATAAGGGTAAAATGAGAGGTAAACCATGTAACGCAGCAAAATAAATACATGCAAAGAAAATAGAGTAAAGACAAACAAGAGATAAAAGTGATGTTAGTGGGAGAGAAGTGAAACAAGTAGACTGATGACAAATATATAAATGAAATAAAGAAAAAATAATATGATAACTAAGGGTGTGTTTGGGAAATAGAAAAAGAGAGAGAAAAAAAGAAAGAAGTATGGAAAAGTAAGAGAAAAGTGAGGAAAATGATGTGACATAACAGAGGATAATGATTAAAAATAAATTAAATAAAGATGAAAATAGGTACGCTTTTGTATAAAAGATGAGAAATAATAATTAAAAATATAGATAACTATGAAAAAAAGTAGAATTATTAGGTAGTTAACAAATCAAATTACATTGAAAGGTGCCAAAAAGTGATGGAAAAAGGATGATGTGAAAAATAGTGAAAATGGTGAAAAGGTGTGCTTGGTAATGAGGAAAAAATGATTGAAAAACCTTTTCACCTTTTCTAACCCTTTTTGCACATCTTTTGATGTGATTTAATATCTTAATTATTTAACATCTCTATTTTTTTTCTATTATTACCTATATTTTTCAATTATTATTTCATATCTTTTCATATTAAAAGCCTACTAATTTTATTTTAAACTTGTTACCCAATATTACATCACAACATTTTCTTTCCTTTTCACATTCCTTTTTTTCTCCTCATCTTTCCCCATTTTGAAACACAAAGGGGGGAAATAGAGTTCATTGTGGGAGAATAGGTTTTTTCATTTTGAAATGGATGTGATCCATGATGGGAAAAATTGGTTTGATTGTGAAAAGGATAAAAGTTAACTAGGTAAGGAAAATTGTATTTAGTTGAGTATAAGAAGGGGTAAAATGTAAAGATGAAAGAACAATAAAAGCCCTTTTCATCCATTCTTTGTTCAGTATTCAAGGAGTTTCTCTCTCCTTTGACATCTATTTTGCCTCCTATATTTTATTTCTCTTATATGGTATTACATCCCTGATCAAATCTACAATTTTCACTGTTAATCATATCTTTTACATCCTTACCACTATCTTTTCACTAAGAATTTCTATTTGCCTCCCTTTTATATTTTCTTTCTCTTATATGGTATTACATCCCTGATCAAATCTACAATTTTCACTGTTAATCATATCTTTTATATCCTTAACACTATCTTTTCACTAAAAAATTCTATTTGCCTCCCTTTTATATTTTATTTCTCTTATATGGTATTATATCCCTGATCAAATCTAGAATTTTCACTGTTAATCATATCTTTTATATCCTTACCATTTTCTTTTCACTTAAAATTTCTATTTTTCCTTGTTTGAACTTATCGTCCCTACTAAAAGATTCTTCTCTTTTAAGTTCATCATCTTCTTTTATCTTTATTTCTCTATCATGTCTTTGTTTTAGTATTTGCTTGCATGACCTTTAGGCTACTAACATCATCATTACTTCTCTTTTTTTTATATGCTTTTGTTTTATTCTACTTTTATCTCCTTTATACACTGAACCACACAGTCTCTTACTATTGCTTTACACCAAACATCTAATAACAGTAAGGAAAACAACCCGACATGACCTCCAACAACTTATAGATATAGATCATCCCGAGTATTTATTACAAGAATTAAAAAATTAGACAGTTAGATTGACAATTTTTCATATAAAATTCTTTGTACTTAAAAATAGAAGAAAATAAATTTCTACTGAAGTGACAAGATGTCTACTAGACTACGTGGTTGCGTCAATCATGTCTTGGTTGACGGAAACCGCTAGTGAACTTGAAGCAGAAAACGATTCCTTGGGCTTAGAAATTTGAATTTTTCTTCTACGTGTGTGGTCCTCGAAGGCAACTATATATCTAGGGCTGAGTCAGGAAATGCTGTTTTGTCTGGACTGGAACTTTGAGTGGCGTATCTGTCTGAAGAAAAAGTCAAGCACTCATTTATTTTCCTCATAACGCTCATGCGGGAAAAGACACTTTCTAAGACTTCCAACCTCAGTAAATCGAAAATTTCAAAGTATTCCCCTTCAAGTAATAAAAATAGATACGAATAATTCCAAACCGTTTGACTTCAAAGTGCTACTTGAATTGATAGTTCACCAGTACTGGGCCTCGTCAAGTGGCCACCTCTTCTTCGTAATAATCTGATTGGTTGAGTTAAACATCATTCCAACCATTATCAGTTGTTTTCCAACTAACTGGTGTGGCTGTTATGATAAAAGAAAACTCCAATATCATTGGGAAAACCCCATATCAAAGGCTCATATTCTGTCCAAACTCAGAATTCACATATCCACATAAATTGTGGATTTGATATTGCTTGTGTTTTCTTCAGTCATTTACATCTTGCTACTCTTCCCTGTATGTGATTAACTATTTGTAATGCTTCCTAAGAAATTTTTTGCTCAACATATTCATATGTTCTCTTCTAAATTTCCAGTAATTGGTTGATACATACAGTGTTCAAATTCTCTCTTTATACAATAGAAACAATTGAATATTAAATCACCAAATAAGAAGAAATACACTAACAAGGATAAGTCAAACGCAGCATTCTTGTAGTACATAGTATGTTAATTGTACATTCAGTGGATAACTAGAGACAGATATACACATGTGGTTGAAGATAACGGTTGGTTATGTACCTAAGCAATAAACAACAATAATAAAGCCCTAACAACTGAGTTTCACATGAAATTAAAGCAATCCATGAAAAATTAAGTAGTCTTACCTCTTTGGAGCGTGTTAACTGATAGAGCTCCAACACCCATTTTGAAGCATGCTTATACATTAGCCATGAACAGAAAATCTGATTATCTAATGTAAGTTTTGCAGGCAGCATTCACCTTCACTTTTGCTTAATAGCATTTTCCATAGCTTGCCGTTGAAGAAATCCAGCAGTGAACGACTAGCCGGCTTTCCTCCAATAATGTAAAGATCGTGCAAAGCAGATAGCACATGAAAACAAAAGATAACAAATAAAGCAACCCACTTAAACCGGAAGTTTAATGAAGATAGGAAGTAAACAGACACGAAGAGAAGATATATCCTTGGGCACAATTGCCAATGGTCAGGCATCAAAATGAAAAAAGCATAAAATACATAAACTACCAAGTGCTATGCTGATATTCAACCATGGATCCACAAGTACTACCGAGAGAACGTGCTCCAATTTGAGGAAAATTAAGTCAAAAAATATAAAATATTACTCACATATTCACAAGACTTGAAAACAATCTAATCAAGTAATTGTATTGAAAACATTGTGTGGCTGGTGGATGAGAAAAAGAATGTGAAAGAACTCCTTAACTTCTTAACTGCCAGATATCATTGCAACCTGATTTCGTCGCGCTGCTGAGAAAGAGAGGGATGGGTGTACAGAGAGCGTAACAAGGGTTATCAGAAAATGGAGGTTTCCAGATTTCTGAAGCAGGCGCATACCACGGTTGATGGTGCCAAAAGGAACCCTCGAAAACTACCTAGTAATACGCAACTCCTCATTCAAAGGAGTTTATCAGAGGATACCCAAAACAAAACGAGGGGCGTATAAAACATTTCAAAACCTACCTAAAAGAAAACGTTTAAAACCCGCCGAGATGAAAAAGAAGGATCCTAGAAAATGTTTAAAAACCCACCCACAAGAAAGCAAAGAGGATCCTACAAAACATTCAAGACTCATCGTCTCCATGCCACAAATAGACAAGAAGGATACCACACACGATTGGGAGCTCCTTTTCAATTCAAGTAAAAATCTCTCTATGTTGTCCACAGCTATAGAATGATCAGCTCATGAACGTAAGAGAATCTCTGCTTGTCAAAATACGAACCATAAGAGGTAGAATATGATGATGATTCAGAAAATTTTCAAGTTCTTTTACAGCACCTACTGCTTCCCCACAAAACTCTTCAAAACTCATGCTCGTTTGTGAGCGAATCCCCACAACCTCACAAAGAAAAAGTCAGTGCTAAGGCAGCAAAACTCCTCCGTTTTGCACCAGCATGAATAGGCTAAAAAAACTAGAACGATAACACAAATCAAAATCAGCAATAACATGAGAGTAGAACGATACCTTTTTCCGTTAAAACCACGGAGAGATGAATGTTCTACGGTCGTCCTCTTTTTGTCCTCCAACAAGCATACATCGAAAGTCTCACCCCATCCCTCCGTTTTCGTGGGAGGGGGGAACAAATACTACAAGAAAAAAATACGGAAAAATATCCAGCCGGGCGCAGAGAGAGAGGCGATGAGGCACTGCAATGAGCGCATCTATCGTTATCCGTGCTGCATCCATTCACTGTTAGCCTGATTTCTCGATCCGTATTCCAAGCTATTATTAAATCGGAGGCAAGAGAGAGAGAAGAGAAGGACAGAGAGAGAGAGAGAGGCCATTGGGAAACCAAAAAAACCGGACGAAAACCTCCACACAAGTCAGATTCCGGCACCGATAACTGACAGAAAGAGAGTGAGCACGCACCGGCAACAGCATAAACCTATACAATTTTCGGTGTGTGCTCACTCTCTTCTGTCAGCTGGGGTTCCTTCCCCTCTTTCTCTTCTTCATAGTTCTCAAAAGCAAAAAGAAAAAAAAAGAAAAAAAAACCACCCCACCCAAGGTACATATACCGAAGAACGGTGTATATACGGCTAGAAAAAGCAAAGCAAAGAGCGACTGGTATTCTCTTCATGGAGCTCGAGAGAGATCTGCAAAGAGCCAGAGAAGATGCCATTTCGGGAAAGATCTTTTTCGCAGCAGATAAGATTTAGGGTTCTTTCCTATCTGAAGCTGATAAGAGCCTGCTTTTCCCTCTCTTTCTCGTGTTTGTTGCCTGCGGTAATATCAGCCGCATTTCATACAGCGGTGTTTGGATTTTCTGCGATGTTTCCACGATCTAAGCCGTCCATTCGATAGGCTCAAGCATTTAATCCAACACCCAAATCCAAAATCAGATTCCGATGTCGAAACAATCACAACAACCAACCTCCCGCTACCCCGAACCTAGACCCTTCTAAACTCTTACCTCTCTCTCAAACACTGACAAGAAGTCCAAATCTCGAGCTGTCTTTTCACTATCGGTTTGGATCATCGGATCTCCTCCAATCCAACGGCCTTCCGTTGCCGACGCAAGCGAGCCGCAGTTGCATGTGCATTTCTTCCCCACGAAGCCACACGTGTCGCTTCCTTCTGCCCATCTGTCCTGCTGCTCCGTCGACAGGCGTCTGCAAGCTAACGGCCCTGGCTCGAATCGCCCCACAACAGTAAAGAGACACGTACGACATCTCAGACGTTCATCATTGATCATTTTTCAACCATTTCATCATTATTTTGTATGAACGAATGGGGCCGAGTATCAAGTGCGCTGTGCGCTGAAAGGGAGTGTACGGAGCAAGCTGCCAGAAAACCAGCTCGAGCCTCCTGCACCCTCTGAGCGGTAAGGCCGTACACCGCCATCAAAGCCACAGAATGTGCGTTCTACCCTGTCATGTTGCCGTGTTACGGCCCACAGGCGGTAATAGCGATGATTTCGGATTTTACAGTGGGGTCGTGAAGGGCGGCTGAGATGTGTCGTACGTGTGGATGGCGGGGTTCCCGCGAGGGGTTTTGGGGGATGGAGGGTGAGTGCGGTTGTACGAAGGAAAGTACGGCGACAAACTACACGAAGGATTTCGGGAAGCGGAAGGAGTGGTCGTGTTTGCCATGTGGCCTTCGATGATTGCTCGGGTGATTTGACTCCGATTATTAAGGAAAGAAAAGGATCAGCCGGAGCGACGGCGAATCAGAGGATGCCACCTGTGCAGTAAATTCCCCTAAAAGGGGCATCAACGACGCTGACGTTTTTACCTCTGGAAAACCATGTGAACCGTTGATTTCTTGAACGGTCGAGATGCCGTGTCGGTGCTTCCAGAGTTGTGGGTGGAGTTTTGGCTGGTGGCCGACGTGGACGGAGGATTTTTGTTTGTACATTGGATGTGGACGTGGGCGTGGGAACTTGACACGTGTTTGGCACCAGAAGATATCATGTTTACCCTTATCCGGTTAATCAGTTCTTCAAGATCTAAAAGATTTAGATTCGGGAATCAATTATTTAATGAGTTCTTCAATATCTATAAGATATTAGATTCGGGAATCAATCATTTCGTCACTGGATATTCGATCGTTTTTTCTTTGATTTGTAATCAATTCGCAATCATCCTATTCTTCAATTTTTCGTGGGAAGATTCAATCCGTTGTTATCAGTTATCCTTGTTTATCTTAATAATCTTATGTTTTATTATTGCTGCCTATATTCTCAATTAGCATTTTTTATTTTTTTAATATTCTCAATTAGCATTTTTATTTTTTTTTATATTCTCAATTATCATTCTTAAGGGCCGTTTGGTTGAAGCAAAAGAGAGGTAACATTTAATTATCAATAATTATTCTATTTTTAATTATTATTTTTATAATTTTTTATATTTATTCACTTTATGATTAACATGGGTAACACTACTACCTTCACTGTTACATTGTTTTAATTTTTTTCTTCTTTTACACATCTTATATTTTAAACTAAACATATTTTCAAGTTATTTATAGTTGTTGTTTATATATTGTCATACCATTCTTTTTTTTTTTTTTTTTGGGGGGGGGGGGGGGGGGGGGGG
>JAYJMB010038127.1:64737-75832 GCA_036873735.1 Pouteria campechiana | reverse complement strand
GATGAGATGACATGGTTCTAGAATAGGTTGCTAGACACTGGGTCAACTTAGAAAATGGGCATTTTGATTCGATTGGTTTATCCCAGATGGAATCAAGACTGGGTGATTTCTATTATTTAGACTGTAAGAAATCATAATGGCAGTAGGTGTTTTATGACCCAATTGGCATATACCGGGAGAACTCAGGGCCGGGTGATCTCTATTGTGTTTAGACCTGAAAGAGATCAGAAGAAAATAGGTAACCTAGGTTTGGTTAAGCCTTCTCTCATTGCCCATGAAAAGCTTAGGAAGAGTGAGCCAGGTCGATTAGGTTTGACTGCTTTGATGAATGGTATATGCTAAGGTTTGACTCAGTGAGTTATGACTCAGTGACTCGGTCCTGGACTCAGGCTTTCGAATGAGTTGGTGAGTGACGATTGCTAAGGTTTGACTCTGTGAGTCATGACTCAGTGCCTCGGTCCTAAACTTAGGCTTTTGAATGAGTTGGTGAGTGGTGGTTGCTAAGGTTTGACTCGGTGAGTCACAACTCAGTGACTCGATCCTAAACTTAGGCTTTTGAATAAGTTGGTGAGTGGTGTTTTCCAATATCTCATGAAAAACTGCAAGCGGGCGATCTCTGCCGTTTATACTGTGAGAGATCGAAGATTCGGACTACAAGAATTAAGCCTAATTACACTTTGAGTTAATTAAGCCTAATTACACTTTGAGTTAATTAAGCCTAATTATGATTAACACTAACGATAGTGATTAGTATTAATGACAGTTCTTAGATGATGTCATTAATTTCTTGATTTATGGGGTAATTACGTGGTTTAATCAGGGTTCAAACAGGTTTTAATGTTTTAGAATATTTAAATTAGTATTTATCCTGTTGTCCATTGGCCATATGGGACCCACCCTTACTATAGCATGGGAGGGACCCATGTATGTACCATGGTGGGGCCATGACAGAGTGCTCTCAGGCACTAGAGAGATTACCAATGGCCAAAGGCCACTGTGTCAAGTGAGGCACTTGCCTCTTGAAGATTCCTTAAGCTCCTCCTCCTAGTTCCAAGAGAATTCTCCTTTTAACAATCCTCTCTCCCAAAAATCTCTCCTCTTTAAGGAGAGGAAATAGTATTTATAGGCTTAGAGCCCACCTTCACCTCCAAGGGCAATCTAGGAATGCTCACCTCCTCCCAAGGGGTAGTTTGGGGATCCTCACCTCCTCCCAAGGGGTAATTTGGGAAACTAGAGTCCACCTTCACCTCCAAGGGCAATCTAGGAATGCTCACCTCCTCCCAAGGGGTAGTTTGGGAATGCTCACCTCCTTCCAAGGAGTAATTTGGGAAACTAGAGCCCACCTTCACCTCCAAGGGCAATCTAGGAATGCTC
Source organism: Pouteria campechiana (assembly GCA_036873735.1). NCBI lineage: Eukaryota > Viridiplantae > Streptophyta > Magnoliopsida > Ericales > Sapotaceae > Pouteria > Pouteria campechiana. The sequence goes on along the minus strand of JAYJMB010038127.1, from coordinate 74,458 downwards.
ACCTCCTCCCAAGGGGTAGTTTGGGAATGCTCACTTCCTCCCAAGGAGTAATTTGGGGATGCTCACCTCCTCCCAAGGGGTAATTTGGGAAACTAGAGCCCACCTTCACCTCCAAGGGCAATCTAGGAATGCTCACCTCCTCCCAAGAGGTAGTTTGGGGATGCTCACCTCCTTCCAAGGGGTAATTTGGAAAACTAGAGCCCACCTTCACCTCCAAGGGCAATCTAGAAATGCTCACCTCCTCCCAAGGGGTAATTTAGGGATGCTCACCTCCTCCCAAGGAGTAGTTTGGGAAACTAGAGCCCACCTTCCTAAATATATGGATTTCCATATAACTCGATTTATTCAATTACATTATATGTATTTTATGTTCACACCCTATGATTGATTCTAAAGCACCCACCTAGCATACTCCACTTTACATCTGTGTGGGCGGAGATGTTGGCTAGCGATGTCGTATGCCCAATCTGCACAAGTAGAATGTCCAATTGAGCGAGGGAGAATGTCTTGCCTGCGCGGTCAAGTACAACACCCAACTGTGCGGGATGTTAGTACAAGGACTTCTCCATCTGCTTGGTTCCCTAGTCACACAGTGCGGAATCGCTTCAACTGCGCAGGTAAAGGGTCGGTCTTCCAGTTGCACGGGTAAAGGAGATATCCACCATGTAAGAACTTTGTCATTGCCTTGGCCATACGAGCAGGTCTCCGGCACTGCACAGTTGCTGACTTCTCGATTGCATAGCATGCTGGGCTTTGGAGAATACATTGTTTTCTTGGGACATGCTCTACCTACATGGATAGGATCAGCTATGCGGTTTGGAGGGTGTCTTTAACTGCGCAGATTGGGGAATGCTTCAATCGCGCGAAATGCTTCAATTATGCGAACAATTGAATTTTGCGAAACTTGTTTGTGCGGACAGGCTGGTGACTCGCTAACTCCCGCATTAACCAAGATTCCAGCTGCATCGTTGGGAGAGCATTTTGATGGCTTTTTGTTGCACTCCCTTAGGTGGGGTGGACCTTGTCTGCACAGCCTGCTCTCCACCCTGTTCACGCAAATTCTACTCGGAAGGGTACGTTGTTGTCTGGATCAGAACTAGGCGTGTTTAAACTGTAGCAACGGGTCTTTTTGTTTTCGAAGGTAGCTTGCGACGACGCTGGCTGCCTTCTTGGCTAGGAAAAAAGTAACACAAACACCAACGATGCTGCTTCTGCAAACTACCCTCTGTTTCTGCAGCTGTGGTGCTTGCGGAGACGAAAGTGACGAAGGCGATGGGATCGACGCCTCTGTTCTGGGGGTTCTGCATGAGTTCCTCTTCTAGCAGGTCATGCAAGTGGGCCTCCCCTCTCCAGCGACGGCTTGACGTGTTTCGAATGGAAATATTGCAAGCAAGTTGTTTATATATATATATATATATATTATTACTATTCCACTTCAACACCGTCATTAGATGATTATCTCTGCCATTGTTGCAGCCACAATCAAAGATGTAGCATCCCTTAAAGTCATCTATCCGGTGGAGGAATTTTAAAAGATGCACCGGTCCAATCAGTTACCAACACCTCTCACTTAACAAATTTGTCATTAAAGGCCACGGATTTACAACTCATGGGTGCATGATGAGGGCCTCCTCGAATGTTGCACATGGTAGGCTCCACCATTGTCTGCCTTTGAGAGCCATAGCTGTAATAGCTCCAATCACACTCTCTGGATCAACGTGGTCGAAGTTACATTGGTGCATGTCTAAAGCCAAGCTGCATTGGTGCATGTCTAAAGCCTCTACTTCCAAGATAATTAAGGCAGATCAGAACCATAGTGTTGGTTTTTTTTTTCTTTTCTTTTCAGTGAGCTATTTTCCATTAGAGGAGTATCATCTCTGATTGCTCATCACAAAACCCAATCAAGGAAACAAGACGCTGATGCCGAGTTTTCGACAGAACCATGATCTCAGCTTTAAATTCTCAAAATCCTTGGCCAGAGCCAGGCTTCCCCTGCTTAACAGCAACCTTCATACTATTCATCAAAACACCTTCGTATACATCCCCAAATCCTCCAAAACCAAGGAGAGGATTCTCATGGAAGTTGTTGGCCGCGAGCTGGATGTCCGCAAAAGACATGAGCAATGCGTTGGTTCTTTTAGCAGCATGTGAGCTCCTTCCATGCACTGATACTGATAACTATTGCAAGCTTTCCTGACAATCGATCATCTGATTTGGTGCAATCATTCTCTTTCTATGCCATTTAAGCATCGGCAGGAAAACTACTACAAGCAGCAAGAGCAGGGTAAAGACCCCACCAAAAACTAGATCGACGCTAAACGGCATGGCCAGTTTTTGAGAACCGGTCATGGAAAAATATCTGTACTTGATGTCGTCTGTAGCTTAAAAACCGATTCAGGTGGAAGGTAACCTGGAGCACCAACCAATTGTGTCGCGATGCAGTCTTCCTCGTGATGAACTTTGCTAGCCTAAAATTTGCAACCTTAATTCCGAGCCTGCCATCTAGTAGAATGTTGCTTGTCATGATATCATGATGAATGTACTCTGCTTTCATGTGATCCTGGATGTATTCGATTCTCCTTGTTGCATCTAGCACTATCTGTGCTCTTGCGTTCCGAGAAAGTGGTTGATGGCCTGATTCAATCAGACATAAATTGATTTTCCATACCTCTACACAAGTGCATTTTAGAAAGTTGTATTCTTGTTTACTTTGAACAACTTTCATTAGAAACAAATTCATGCATATAGGTTGGTGTGATCCAAATATATTATATTATTTTGTTTCCTTGTTAGAATAATTGAACATCAATTTTATAGTAACTTTATTTGTATAAATAGGTGGTCAATGGTCTTGGTTTGATTCACATCAGAAATAAGATTTTTAGTTTCAGTCGATAGTTACTCTCTCTCTCTCTCTCTCTCTCTTCTCTCCTTCTATTTTTTTGTTTGGTTCTCTTGTTCATGTTTTCAACAATATTGAACACAATGATATTGTTGCCCCTATGATTATATGAGGATGTTACTTCCATTCTAGACTAGTTACTGAATTTTTATACTTGATAGGGCTAAGGTCACATAATTACTTTTACAGTATTCATTTAAAGCGAAAGATTGATGGTTTAGAGACTTTAATTACATAAATAACTTCATAGTGTCAAACTAAAGTTTTCAAGAACACACACTGGATCCAAACAAATAAAACAACTACATTAGCTGGTACTTTGCCAATCACTAATCAGCCCAACACGCGACTTAGTTGACACTAGCCACAGTTCAAAGATAGCACAGACAATTAAATGAGTTTACATGGTTCGTATTAGCTAAATAAAAAATTAAAATAGTTAATTCTCAATCATTTTTAAAATTTGGTCATTAATTAAGATTATATTATGGATTTATCTTGATTAATCCCTCTAATTGAGGGTATCTTACCATATTTGATATATTAGATCTATATGTATAAATAGAGTCATGTAAAATCAAAACCCTTAATTAAGGAATTTCTTTGCATATTTTTCCATCCTTTTTCTTATTATTTTTGACACCTTTTGTTATATCAAACTTAGATTCAAGCCCATTCAATTTATGTTTAATCCTCTATTTCTATTGTATTCACATCTCAATCTCATGAGTCATTCATTTTGTTATACTTGGACATGAGAGGGGATATTAATGTACATACAAGTCTACATAATTTAGAAGCTTGAAGTACTTTTGGAGTTTTATGGGTGGGAAAAAAAAAGAGACTCAGCCTCTTTAAAGTTACCAGTTATTTTAAGGTGGAACTGACCCATTTAACAATTCGCAAGAAGAATAATGAAAATTCAATGCTACAAGTGATGATGAGATAAAATCAAATAGAAGCATAAAAGATGAAGAAAAGCGCCGCAAGAAACCCAATCTCCTACACATGAAAATTGCAAGGTTTTGAGAGTGAGCCTCGCCCAAGATTTCCAATGTTGATCAAAATCGAATAAGTGCTTGAAATCTGCGCTGCACAACCTGAATGCCCAAAATCGGCATAAAATTAAAAACTCTACTAATTAAATTTGATATTTAGCTTTGCTCATTGCATTTGTCCATATATCATTATTTAGACCAGAAAAACTTCTTTATGATTGTGAAAACAACTAAATCTTCAAGCCACCATCATTTTGCTACTATATATTCTAATATTCAGACAATCAAGATTGAAAGGTGGTTCTTGAGAACTAGTCTCATATAGGTCATATAAAGTTTATTATTCTAGCTATGCATGGAACTATATTTGATATTCAAGGGCTACAATTGATAAGGCTAGATCATAGCAATTTAATGTAGCCGTTAAATAGATCATAATAATTTAATGTAGCTATTAAATAATTCTCCATCGCAATTGACAATGGTCCACTAATGAACCATCATGGCATTGCTGAACTAACACTAAGTATGTGTATATATATGGGTATGTATGGGCATTGATTTAATGCACCCAGGTGCATGGAGACAATTTGGTGAGCCCGCCCTTCCAACTGCACAATCCATCGCAGCCCATCATAGCCATTCGTCGTTTATAGTGTCAAAACCAATGCCTACTCGCAGATGAGACGGGCAAGAGGATGAGACCTGGCTCGGTTTCGGTGCATGCTAAATTTGAAAAAACACTACACCACAAGCTCCCTCTCCCTTTGCAAAAATCGCTCTGCCCTCTCCCTGCACGACCTCCCTCTCTTCACCCTCAGCAAAAATTGCTCTAACCTCACCCTACACGAGCTCCCTTTCCATGGCTGAGTTGAAGAACCACTTGCGCTCTTCGCCCTCTCCCTACCCACGTGCCCCATTGCTAGCTGAATCATCCTCATTGCCCTATGATCGGAACCCATTGTCTCCACTAACGTCCGTTGCCCTCTCCCTGCCCTGTGAAGAACCCTATCGATGGCCACCAATGCCCTATGAAGAAATGGAACCCCTTACGTCCTCTAATGACGGCCACTGCATCTGGTCCAAAATCCTTCCCATCTGCTCCATCTCCAATGCCCTTCTCCATCTGCGTCTGACTCCTTCATCGGTGACTACTGGTTCTTTCCTCTCTCCCCCTCTCCATCAGCTCAACTAACATTCAGACTACATTTATTCATGCTGATTTGCTCACCCACCACACATGTTTTGTCAAATTATTAGTTGCCTCTTGATTCCATGAGGGGAGTAGGCTGAATTGTTAGACATATGCTGGTGGGAAAAGTTATTGACCTTGATACTAATATTTGTGATACTCTTGAGGGTAGGCAATCAATTCCATTTGTGTTGTATAAAGCTACTTATTCTAGGACAACAGGTTTGAAAATTTCATGCAAGTGGCTAGAGATTCTTTGACCATCTACTTTTGCAGTGGTTATGCTTTTTGTAATGGGTGGCTATGTATCATACTTAGGCTTTCTGATATGATATTTTGATGATATAATAAGCTATTTGCTTCTCAATTTTCAATGTCTCAAAGATAATTTAAGGTTCTTAACAATTGTCATTCAACTTTCTCACTGGTAACAATCAACTACTGTTGATTTTACTTTGGAATGTTGGCAGAGATTGAACCCAGGCCATCCATGTCCAATGTTTGAGGGCATCATGTAGATGAATTTCATTTCAAATTTTTTACTCAATTCCCTGCATATAGAAAAGTCAGCTTACTCACCAATTGCAAAATGGATTCAACTTAGTCACTAATTTAACTTTCTGTTTATTGTTCAAAACCATGGCTAGATGAATTGCAAAAATGTTATTGCCTAAGATCTTCTAAGCATATTTGATTTATGAATAACCATTATTTCTACTCTAATAATTTTTCCATGGATTTTTGGTTGGTTTAGGAAGAGAAGGCAAAGGCAAAAGACTTACATCTGAAGCTACTTGTTAGCATATTTTTATTCTTTGCTGTTGGTGCCACTGGTGGAATAACTGCTCTAGATTGAGCTATTTGCTTAGAGGCAGAAGCCAAGAGAATCAGTAAAGCTAGAGAATAATAACAGATGTTTACGCTTTCCAAATTTGATATGGAACTATCGAATAGGCAAGCAAGCAAGAAAGCTAGTGAGGAGCATCAAAGAAGCAGTTTCAATTGTTGAATAGTCATTGCGGCTGAGAGGGAGCTGCAGTACTAAGAAGATCAGAAGACTTTTTGCATTGCAGGTGCTGCGAAGATGTATTTTGGCAAAGATATGTTTTGGCATGACCCTTATAAGCAATATTTTAGACTATAACATTGCATTTTATTTCTCTGTATTTGCTTCCATCCATTGGATTTTCATTGTCGTGTGAAGTGTTTTTAGTAGAGAATCTATTGATTTGGGAATCATCATGGGAAATGCTTGCCAACTGAGCAAACTTTAGCTACCTAAGTAATGAAAATATTTACAGAGGAAGATTGCAATTGATGAATGGGAACCATAGAGGAGGAAATCATGAAAAGATTGCAGATGGATGAGGAAGCTGTAATGGCATCAAGGCAACTGTAGCTAAAGCTTAGGGTGACCTGCCCATTGGAGTTGAACTGCACAGATTAAATTCAAGACAAAGGCACGTTCCAATTTCACATGATATCATGGCAGTCAAACCACATTGACAAGCTCCAAGTTTCCATTTTATGGATCTCGAAAGCGGGCTTGGATGATTTTGTTCTTGAACTTTTGTGGAGTAATCTTGCACTCTAGTTTTCAAGTTTCAAAGTTGCAGGGTTGTTAACTAAAATTGCATGAAATGCCAAGACATTTTCTTTCTCTAGGACAAATCTTTCTCACTAATAAGCTTCTGCTTCCAAAAGAATGTTTTTTTATCAAGGTCCACATAAAGTTTTTCATAATTCATCATTCATGGATGGAAGAGAAAATTGGTTGAATATTACAACCAAACTACAATCTACTCTACACAAAAGTTATGATACATTATAGAAAGAAAAGGCATTAATGGCTAAAGGCTATTGATTAAATCAAGGGCCACGTCATGTGAATGGAAGCCTCTAATCTTTCTTCAAATTGTTGGGCTTATCATCCTGCCATGTAGCTTGCCACTGTTTGTCATAAAAAGTTGTTTCCTCCAGGAGTTTCTTCAAAGTCTCTATGTCTTCATTCTTTCTGATCAATAGCACGCCAACAACAACTACAAACAATAGTGTTTTGTAGAAGAAATTCCCCATTTGGTCAACCAAACCTACACCTGCCAAGCTATCCACCAAATAGGCCATGAAAAACCCAATCATTGCAGCCTGACCTGTGTGAATGCAGAGACATTAGATGTCTTACCAGGCACCATCTCTCGTATTAGACTAAAGATAGAAAGGAAGGCATGCTGACACTAACCATTAAGTTTCTCTGCTTCGGGAAGATGGAATCTCTTGATCCATGCTCACCATGGAATAATGGAAGTATCGAAGACTATAGGTTTCAGGGTTATCTTTCAGTTGTTTTCTCCTCCTAACCTCTAAGAGACAAATGTTATAAGAATAGATCCCCAACGTTGAATTAGAACCATTGTTTGGAATGGAAGCGATTTCTTCTTGCCAAAATCTAATTCCCTGGAATTGTAGTGGATAATCTCAGGTTCAGGAAATCCAACAGCCTAAAGGAAAAGAAATTAAGAAACTATAATCTCATGAACTTAAAAAGTCATTTATCTTTCAGTAGAATCTCCTGAAACATTTTTCTTTTTATTTAGGTGGAATTTCCTTAGCACACGCCCTTGCTAATCCATCAAAAGTGACGTATTTGGATCCGAAGATGTTGTATACCTACTTGCTTGCTTTCTCATTACCAAGAACTTCAACAAAAGCCCTTGCAAGAACCCGAAACATGTTTGGTAGCTTCTACACATTTCCAAAGTAAATCATCATCATCATCATCATTCAAAAATAAAAAAATACCAATTAGCTTTCTTTACCTTGGATGGCTGCATCAATGGATCAGTTTCCTTGAATATGTGAAGATAATCAAAATAGAGACCTTCCTGTATACTTTAAATAGTTCAAATAATCATTGAGATGTATTTTATGGACACTTAACAAACCAAAAGATGGAGCAGTAAATCAAATCTAAAAGTGAGAAATTAAAGGAACTAACCTCTGCTGTAGGAAATACAGATTCATAATAGTTTCAATAGATTAAAACATTAATAGAAGGGGTAATTTCCTAAAGCACAAATGCACTGTCAGTTAGTTAACATTCCAATTTTCACCACAAAAATCCTAGTTTAGTAGCAAGTGCGGTACAGAGTGAGTGGATAATCAGCTTGTATGATTTCAGAGAATAAAAGCTATTACCCTAAAAGTAGCATAATAAGAACAATTACCACAAACAAAAGCACAATAATGATTCTTCTTTAGCATTCAGTCTTGTGCTTAAGTTTCAACTTATTGCCTTTGTATTTCTCCATATCTTCATATTGCATCCTCATCCTTTCATTTTCTTCCTTCAAATTTGAAAGATGGTATACTTCAATCTTCAACTTCTTAATCCTTAATTGTTGCTCATTACTAAATTCATGCTCTCTGTCAGTCAGTGGTGGATCTACCCATTGAAAGTATCCATAGGATTGCGGCCCCTCCTATTAACACATTAATCAATAAAAGTTAGGGCTAAAGGCAGAATTGCTTCAACTGTATGGAGCTTACAAATGTACCAACGTCCTTGCTACACTAACACCGACTTTATGTAAGCCCTCAGCAATATCTATGTGCGACACTGAAACATATCTATGTGAACTTAGGTAATGGGACTTGGTGGGTGTCTCAAAATGTATGAGTATGCTCATCAACAAATTTTACTACATTCTATTTTTCTGACCCAACCCCTTTATTAACTACAATCATAGTAGGGCAATTGCATCTAGTTAGATTTCTTTACTTTTGCTTCCTTCTTTTAGGATTAACTATACTTTTTCTCAAACCTGCTTTTGAAAAAAGAAGGCCACGAGATGCAAGCTCACCATTTGCTAATTTTCATGTGGAACCTTTCCTAATACTAAAACCACACAATCTTGCATGGCCATTATAGAAATTATATACATCTTCCTCGATAGAAACTCTTGACTAATATGAGGAGTCAGTTCAAATGCAACTTTAGGAGTAAAACAATAGTAATAACAATCAACATTTTGTTCTATTTCTATTATAGGTGCATCATTCATTTCAACATTCTGCATAATTACATCTACACATGTTGACTGGTCATCTTGAACAACACTCATTCCACTTTGCATACCAATTTCCATTTTGTCATATACTAACTATATCATGAAAAAATAATGAATATCAACAATCCAATATGGTATAGATAATGCTACAGCTTTGATTAAACTATGACCATCATTTTGATTCCTATCGAAATTTGATTCCTATCAAAATTCGAACTTCCAAACCACATAATATTAATGCTAAGCCATTAAAAGTCAACAGTAGAAAAATCTAAACACAAGCAAATGCTGTCAAAGTCATGCATGAGGATCAAATGCATAATTTTAGGAGTTCTTTTACCCAATCAGAAGATAGAAAAATCTCTTACCCAATCAAATTATCAAAGGGAGAGAGAGACCTTGTTGAAGCTATAATTTCTAGAAGAAGAAATTTCTGAAATAATTTCTATTGCTTATTGCTTCTGTAACTATAGGATTCCAAGATTAAAAGCGTGAATGGTAGCCCCTAAACAAAATGATTACCATAATATTATTAAATTAAACTTAAATTCAAAGTTAAAAA